>OZ018326.1:94858700-95121200 GCA_963969495.1 Ceratothoa steindachneri
TATTTCGACCATGTAAGGTCATCTTCAGGGAATTAACAGAAATGGAATTATTTGAAGGTATATTTGGAGACAGAAATACAAGTTTTTACAAATATTCAAACTTTAAATTATATAAAATTTTAATACATATATGTAAAAATAAGTGGTAATAGTTGTGAAATATTTTGTTAAATTAGCGAAGAAGAGTAAGATATGACTATGAGTAAGAAAAAATATAAATTGATTTTCCCCGGAATTGTCAGGGGATTATATATTTATAATCTAAACGTTATTTATTTTAACTTTGATATTACACATTAATAGGGTTGTTTTTGTATAAAATCATATTATTGAACTTTTAGAATAGGTTGTTCACATTATTATTACGATTGTTAAATTTTAATAAAACATGTTTTAATCACTTTATTTATTTACTCTTTGTTAATATTATTTACTTCTCTCACTTTAGATTATTTATCAATAATCTATTTTAGTCACTTGTTTTAATCACTTAATTATCCGTATTTATTCGCTTTTGTACTTTATTTATTCACTTTTCGTCATTATAATTACTTTTTTGTCGCTATTTATTCTACTTGTTATTTATTATAAACATATTTTAATCACTTTAGAATCATTCTTTATTCACTTTTTTTAATATTATTTACTCCTTTCACAACCCTGTCGAGGCGACTGACAGCTCACCTTCAAGATGACGCGATTAAAAAACACGCCCGCTCTCATGGTAATACCCTAACCCGTGAAAAACTGAATCAGGACACCTCCATTATCCTGAGACTCCGAAGCGCAGAAGATTGCGGATGGCCGAAGTCGTCATTATTCAAATGAAGAAACCGGCAATTAATTTGCAACTTCAGACGGAAACAATACTCCCGACATCTCGGCGTCTCCGAGTTGACCGCCTTTAAAGAAGCATGTTTTCAAATTTCATTTTTCTTTGCGTCCATTGCCAGAGAACTAGATCGGAGCGACAAATAGTCAGAAATGAAATGAAAAGAGAGGTGGGAGACAAAGAACAGCTCGTTCGACCCTTCCCCGCCCCCCTTGGCGTTTATGGAGCTGCCAAGGAGGGAGTGGGGGAGACCCGGTACTCCTTTATAGATCCCCATAGTCACATTGTCTAGAGCCAAAGTAGGCTCCAAACACCGTGAATATGGCGGTTATAGTAGGGGGAGAGGAAGAAGAAGGTTTTAGGATAGGACAGCAAAGAAAATAGTAGGAGACAAAAGTGGACTTAGTTAGTCATGGGACCTACTGCTTAACGTGAAATCCGAACCTTGATTTGTCACTTGTCTCTAACTATAACTATAAAAGTTTATCGTGACCCCTGTCCCACGTATCACTGTGAGTCCCGTGTGCGAATATGAAAGTAAAATACGAATAGATGCAGAAGGCTGAAGGAAGTAAGATATTTGCAAAGAGATGCTAATTTCCTGGAGGTCAGGCTTATCTCTGTCCATTTTAGGTAGTATAGCTTTTGTGAAAAAGTTAGAAAATAATATTGGTATTTATTAGGCGTTCAAACCGTTATTAGTAAATATTCTTACTAAAAGCTGGTATAGGTTTTTATCTCTCTATCTATTCTTTCCTATTCCTATCTTAGTTATCATTGACTATATGCTATTCTCTGGTTTGCTTCGGTTAATTAATTACTCTTAGTCGTCGTCGAGTATTAATCTCTTTCTCTAGGTGTAGATTTCTTCTTCGTCTTCTTCTCCTCCCTTATCTATCCTTAGGGAAACTTGGGAATAATCTGTGTGATTTCCATCGTTCTCTCTGGGCAATTTGGTTGGTTAATTCAACTCATATATCATTTTGTGTCTTTTCTAAGACTTTCTTTTCTCTTTGTGGGATTATTGTGTTATGTAGCTTTACCATCGCCTCTCTGTGCAGGGCTCGTAGTCTTCTTCTTTCTCCTATTCAGGTGTTTGTTATTAAATAGATAGCTTTGTTTTGGACTTTTTGGAGTCCTAATAGGTTAATTCTCTTGATCGTGTACATCGCGATGTTTGGATAAATAATCGCGGACTGTACTATGGCTCGATAAATTTTTCTCTTGTTTTTCATGCTTAGGTTAACTAATTTGTACAATAATGCCAAGCCGCTCTTCCCTCGATTTACCCTCTCAGTTACGTGCTTTTTATAGCCTCCTTTCGTGATGGTTAGTCCGAGCACCTTACATTCTTTGTCGTATCTCTAGCGCTGTCCTTTTACACAGCCCGTAAGGGGCGCGGCGACTTGCCATCCTGGCCACCGTGCTGACGGGATCCAGCGCTCCGTCCGGCCCCAGCTTAGCATCTCTTCCTTCCTTCAAAACACTTGTTTCCTCTCTTTTCACACAACCTCTCCCACAACTTTCTCTGGTCAGCCTCTAATTTCACAGGGTAGATGCTGACCTTCTTCTCAAGCCAACCACCCAGGATCGGGGCTGGGGGGAGAGGGGACATTGTTCCCTAACCCCTCAGCTCCGGTTCGGGATGGTTTTTTTTTAACAACCTGCTTCATCCCCACCGATACCTTCCTCACATCCCCTTTTCTCTCCTCTTCACATTCTATCAATTTTACGCCGTGTCCAAGGTGGAGCCGCCATGCCGATGGACTGCCAGGCCACCAGGCGGGAGGGGTGGTCCCGATTGGCGTCGCCTGGCTCTGCCGGGCTTGTAAGCACCTCTCGCAGTGCGGGCAACTGCGAGAGGTGATGAGCTATTGCATCCCGTATTAAAAAGAGGGTCACCATGCCCATGTATGACAAAAAAACCCAAAAAACCCAACCCCCAACTTCCCCAAGAAAATCAACGGAGCCGCCCTCGGGCAGCTCCACCGAGAAAATGGAGGTCTTTCTCCTTGTGCTTGCGCAAGGGACCCTCCATAATTATTTAACCGGAGAGGAGGCTTACTCCTCTCCTACGCCTATGGGTGTAGGGGACTCCCCCTCACCCCCTTCTCTGGAGGTGCTTTCGGGCACTTCCCTATCTCCAGCGGCAGTCCCTCCTTTGCTTTCTAAGGGGACTGCCAAGAAAGCCAGCAGGCAGCCCATTGCCGACCGCCCCTCGTGCAAGCGGCTCGGTAGGGCAAAACCCCTTAGGGGGGAGAGGGAAGCCAGGCCCCTTCGGTCGCTTCCCTCAAAAGACCTGCTGGCAAGAATTTTAAACCTTGCTGGGGTCAAAACCTGTGCCTCCCCACACAAGACTGGCGACACTGCCAAGGGGACCTGCGATGTCCGGGGAGGGGATGGCCAACTGGAGGCCCCTTCTGTGATAAACATGGTCCTTGAGGAGACCCAGCCTCAGACCAAAGGGCGAACCATGGGGGGGAATTCAGGCTCGGCGCCAAGCACCGAACCCGAATCCGCCCCTATGCAAGGTCGTCCTCAAATGGCTGAGGGCTCCGAGGCAGTAAAAGGAGGGGAGGGATCTTCTCCGACAGGTGCCCCTACGACAACCAGGACCTTCTCCATTTCAGGGACCCCGTAAGGGGCGCGGCGATTTGCCATCCTGGCCGCCGTGCTGACGGGATCCAGCGCTCCGTCCGGCCCCAGCTTAGCCTCTCTTCTTTCCTTCAGATAGCCCGATTTCTCCGCTACCTCGTTGCTTTTCATACAACCTCTCCCACAACTTTCTCTGGTCAGCTTCTAATTTCACAGGGTAGATGCTGACCTTCTTCTCAAGCCAACCACCCCGGATCGGGGCTGGGGGGAGAGGGGACATTGTTCCCTAACCCCTCAGCTCAGGTTCGGGATAAGTTTTTTTTAATAACCTGCTTCATCCCCACCCATACCTTCCTCACATCCCCTTTCCTCTCCTCTTCACATTCTATCAATTTTACGCCGTGTCCAAGGTAGAGCCGCCATGCCGATGGACTGCCAGGCCACCAGGCGGGAGGGGTGATCCCGAATGGCGGCGCCTAGCTCTGCCGGGCTTGTAAGCACCTCTCGCAGTGCGGGCAACTACGAGAGGTGATGAGCTATTGCGTCCCGTATTAAAAAGAGGGTCACCATGCCCATGTATGACAAAAAAACCCAAAAAACCCAACCCCCAACTTCCCCAAGAAAATCAACGGAGCCGCCCTCGGTCTACTCCACCGAGAAAATGAAGGTCCTCCCCCCTTGTGCTTGCGCAAGGGACCCTCCATAATTCTTTAACCGGAGAGGAGGCTTACTCCTCTCCTACGCCTACGGGTGTAGGGGACTCCCCCTCACCCCCTTCTCTGAAGGTGCTTTCGGGCACTTCCCTATCTCCAGCGGCAGTCCCTCCTTTGCTTTCTAAGGGGACTGCCAAGAAAGCCAGCAGGCAGCCCATTGCCGACCGCCCCTCGTGCAAGCGGCTCGGTAGGGCAAACCCCCTTAGGGGGGAGAGGGAAGCCAGGCCCATTCGGTCGCTTCCCTCAAAAGACCTGCTGGCAAGAATTTTAGACCTTGCTGGGGTCAAGGCCTGTGCCTCCCCACACAAGACTGGCGACACTGCCAAGGGGACCTGCAAAGTCCTGGGAGGGGATGGCCAACTGGAGGCCCCTCCTGTGATAGACATGGTCCTTGAGGAGACCCAGCCTCAGACGGTAGGGCCTTCCATGGGGGGGAATTCGGGCTCGGCGCCAAGCACCGAACCCGAATCCGCCCCTATGCAAGGTCCTCCTCAAATGGCTGAGGGCTCCGAGGCAGTAAAAGGAGGGAAGGGATCTCCTCCGACAGGTGCCCCTACGACAACCAGGACCTTCTCCATTTCGGAGAGGGACCTGGCTGAGGCCGGTCCATCTGGCCTGGGGGCTTCTGCCGGCGGAGGTGAAAAGCGGGTTCATTCCCCGCCCTCCTCTCCAAAAAAGAAAAAGACAAAGAAGACTAAAAAGACGAAGAAGACTCGGGGCTCCTCTCCATCCGCGGGGGCTGCGGGGACGGATGGGTCTGCTGCCACTTTGGTAGGCGACCAAGCCAAGATCGGCACATCCGGCCCCTCTACCCCCTCGTGTGCGGAGCCCCTGACCAAGACTAACACCAAGAGTGCACAGGGCGGAGCCTCGATGACATCGGGGCCCCTCATTCAGAGGTTACCTGGCGTTTTCGAGCCCGCTGGCTTCAAACGTTTCCTCGTTATTCGCTCCACTGATGGCACCATGTTGTCCAAGGGCAACATGATCAATCAGAGGAGAGGATTAGCTAGTTCAATTGGTAGAGAGCCGAAGGTGGCCCGTTTCTCGGAAGGCAGCCTTCTGGCGAATGCGGTGAATCCCGCCGAGGTGGCCAAGATAAGTGCTCTTCGGACACTTCATGGCACCCCGGTGAGTGTGACGCCGCACTCTACCATGAACTTTGTGAAAGGAGTAGTTTATGCGAGGGAACTCGTTGACTACTCCATTGAGGACATCACCCTAGAGCTGGCCAACCATGGGGCGGTCAAGGTCGAACGTGTGATGAGAAAACAGGGAGGGGCTTCGAGACCCAACCCTACACTCTTCGTCACGTTCGACTGTGACAAGCTCCCTGAGTCGGCGCCGTAAGGGGCGCGGCGATTTGCCATCCTGGCCGCCGTGCTGACGGGACTCAGCACTCCGTCCGGCCCCAGCTTAGCCTCTCTTCTTTCCTTCAGATAGCCCGATTTCTCCCATACCTCGTCGCTTTTCATACAACCTCTCCAACAACTTTCTCTGGTCAGCCTCTAATTTCACAGGGTAGATGCTGACCTTCTTCTCAAGCCAACCACCCCGGATCGGGGCTGGGGGGAGAGGGGACATTGTTCTCTAACCCCTCAGCTCCGGTTCGGGATGGGTTTTTTTAACAACCTGCTTCATCCCCACCCATACCTTCCTCACATCCCCTTTCCTCTCCTCTTCACATTCTATCAATTTTACGCCGTGTCCAAGGTGGAGCCGCCATGCCGATGGACTGCCAGGCCACCAGGCGGGAGGGGTGGTCCCGAATGGCGGCGCCTGTCTCTGCCGGGCTAGTAAGCACCTCTCGCAGTGCGGGCTACTGCAAGAGGTGATGAGCTATTGCGTCCCGTATTAAAAAGAGGGTCACCATGCCCATGTATGACACAAAAAACAAAAAAAACCCAACCCCCAACTTCCCCAAGAAAATCAACGGAGCCGCCCTCGGGCAGCTCCACCGAGAAAATGGAGGTCCCCCCCTTGTGCTTGCGCAAGGGACCCTCCATAATTCTTTAACCGGAGAGGAGGCTTACTCCTCTCCTACGCCTACGGGTGTAGGGGACTCCCCCTCACCCCCTTCTCTGGAGGTGCTTTCGGGCACTTCCCTATCTCCAGCGGCAGTCCCTCCTTTGCTTTTTAAGGGGACTGCCAAGAAAGCCAGCAGGCTGCCCATTGCCGACCGCCCCTCGTGCAAGCGGCTCGGTAGGGCAAACCCCCTTGGGGGGAAAGGGAAGCCAGGCCCCTTCGGTCGCTTCCCTCAAAAGATCTGCTGGCAAGAATTTTAAACCTTGCTGGGGTCAAGGCCTGTGTCTCCCCACACAAGACTGGCGACACTGCCAAGGGGACCTGCGATGTCATGGGAGGGGATGGCAAACTGGAGGCCCCTCCTGTGATAGACATGGTCCTTGAGGAGACCCAGCCTCAGATGGTAGGGCTTTCCATGGGGAGGAATCCGGGCTCGGCGCCAAGCACCGAACCCGAATCCGCCCCTATGCAAGGTCCCCCTCAAACGGCCGAGGGGTTCGAGGCAGTAAAAGGAGGGGAGGGATCTCCTCCGACAGGTGTCCATACGACGACCAGGACCTTCTCCTTTTGAGAGAGGGACCTGTCTGAGGCCGGCCCATCTGGCATGGGGGCTTCTGCCGGCGGAGGTGAGAAGCGGGTTCATTCCCCGCCCTCCTCTCCTAAAAAGAAAAATACTAAAAAGACTAAAAAGACGAAGAAGACTCGGGGCTCCTCTCCATCCGCGGGGGCTGCGGGGACGGATGGGTCTGCTGCCACTTTGGTAGGCGACCAAGCCAAGATCGGCACATCCGGCCCCTCTACCCTCTCGTGTGCGGAGCCGCTGACCAAGACTAACACCAAGAATGCACAGGGCGGAGCCTCGATGACATCGGGGCCCCTCATTCAGAGGTTACCTGGCGTTTTCGAGCCCGCTGGCTTCAAGCGCTTCCTCGTTATTTGCTCCACTGATGACACCATGTTGTCCAAGGGCAACATGATCCATCAGAGGAGAGGATTAGCTAGTGCAATTGGTAGAGAGCCGAAGTTAAACCGTTTCTCGGACGGGAGCCTTCTGGCGAATGCGGCGAATCCCGCCGAGGCAGCCAAGATAAGTGCTCTTCGGACACTTCATGGCACCCCGGTGAGTGTGACGCCGCACTCTACAATGAACTTTGTAAAAGGAGTAGTTTATGCGAGGGAACTCGTTGACTACTCCATTGAAGACATCACCCTAGAGCTGGCCGACCATGGGGCGGTCAAGGTCGAACGTGTGATGAGAAAACAGGGAGGGGCCTCGAGACCCACCCCTACACTCTTCGTCACGTTCGACTGTGACAAGCTCCCTGAGTCGGTGCGTGCCGGTTGGTACCGCTACCGCGTGAAGGCATTCGTGCCACTGCCGCCGCGGTGCTATTACTGTCACCGCTTCGGCCATACGAATCGATCATGTAGACCTGCAACATCGGGGTCACCCGAAGTCCGTGTAAATTGCTCCAAGGTCGCACACGATAAGTCCAAATCGTGTGTGGCCAAGTGTGTCAATTGCAGAGAGCCGCACCCTGCTTCTTCGAAGCAATGTGGTGCATATCTCCTTGAGAAAGAAATCCTGGCCGTTCAGGCCCAGGATCGACTCTCATTCCGCGAGGCAAAGGACTTGGTCCTGGCGCGCCCGGCTCTGCCTGGGACGTCATATGCCTCAATAGTTAGCAAGGCACCCTCTGCTCCTGGCCCATCCAGGCCAACGAGCACGGTTGTTTCTGCGCCCATTCGGAGCCCTTCTGCGGGCTCTACACAACCCGGGCGCTACCCTGGTTAAGCTCTCGGCAAAAAGGGTTCATACCCTGCCCCGGCTAAAACCAGGGCTCCCCTCTCTTCCCCCAGCGTGACCGTTTCCTGTTAGGCGAAACGGCCACGCGCCTCCACCGAGTCGTTAGACTCACAGGAGGCAACACCCCTGAAGATGGTCGCTAGGCCATCTTCAGGGGTTCCTAAAGCTGTCCCCCGAAAGGAGGACAGCAACAAAGGAGCTTCGGCTCCTTCGCCCACGCCCCGAGGTGGAGCGAGTGGCTCGGAGACGGTGGTTCCTCGAAAAGAGGCCCCCCCGCCTCCCAAGCCGCAGCGCCCGCCTAAGGTTTTGAGGCGGAGGGAGGAAAAGACTCGCATGGCTAGCCCAACCTCCCCCAATAAGTCCTCGAAGGGGACAGCGCCTCCAGCGCTTTGTCCGGCCAACAGCGCCCGGAGTTCTGCCCCCGGGAAGCGTACGGCCATTCCCGTGAGGGTCTTCAATTCGAGGAGGGCCCCAACGTCTCCTCCGAGCTAGGCCTGGAGGGCATATTCCTTCAATGAAATTGCCGTGGACTCCGGGCCAACTGGGAGGAGCTGCGGAGGCTCGCCTCGTCCCGTTCCCCGTTAGCTATTTTTTTGCAGGAGACCATGCTAGGCGCGTGCCCCCTGCCTGCCCTCCCGGGGTATAAGGGTCTTGCGACCCCACCACTGCGGGATGGCCGGGCTGGGGGATGCGCGGTTTACACCCGGCATGATGTCTCCGTTCTTCCTTTCTCTTTAGATACCTCCTTTCAGGCAGTGGCTGTGCAGCTGCACCTGGATAGGAGGTATACTATCATTTCTGCGTACATTCCACCGTCAGCTGACTTCGACGCGGGGGACTTCCGCCGCGTCGTGGCACGGTTGCCGAGGCCCTATCTCTTGCTTGGAGATCTGAACGGCAGGCATCCTCTCTGGGGAGATTACTCCATAAATCCCAGGGGACAAGTCCTTGCCGATCTGATCGAAGAGCTTGAGATGGGTGTCCTAAACGTGGATGAGTTTACGCATCACTGTCCGAGAACCGCTTCATTTTCTTGCCTTGACCAATCTTTGTGCTCTTCGGATGCACAGCCTCATTTTGATTTGGGGGGTGGTCGATGACCTCCATGGTAGTGATCACTTTCCCATTCAAATATCCTTTTCAGGGCAACTGCCGCCTGAGAAACCACCTCGGTGGTGCTTGGCGCGGGCGCGGTGGCCTGCATTTCAGGAAATGACTGAATTCTCTATCTCAGTCGAGGAGTTTAGGTCGGTAGATGAGGCCGTTGAGTTCTTCTCCGCCAACCTCATCGCCGTGGGCCTGACTACTATTCCTAGGACGTCTGGCCGTTTTGCACACCGACCACTCCCATGGTGGTCGGACGAGTGTGAGACGGCCCTCAAACAGAAGTGTTTATGCCTACATGCGCTATAATCGCCACCCGAACGATTTCACTGTCGCTGAATTTCGTCGGGCTAGGGCTAGGTTCCAGTATGTTTCGAAGCACGCCCGCCGCTCTTCTTGGTGGGCATACGTGTCTTCACTTAACGGGAAGACCCCTTTAGCTGAGGTGTGGAAGCGAGTAAAAAGGATTCGGGGCAAGTTCTCGCAGGACCCCCCTCCCGTTCTCCAGGAAAATGGGACCGCAATCTCGGACCCCGCGTCCGTGGCGGAATCCTTAGCGACCGCTTTTTCCGCCTTTTCTAGCCATGATGCTGCTCCGCCAGCATTCAATGCACGTCGTGATGTCGCGGAAGGCCACCGGCTGGACTTAACCTCCAGAGTGGAGAACCCTTCAACGACAAGTTTACTGTGAGTGAGTTGCGTTCCGCTCTCACTTCGTGCGCGGACACCGCCCATGGTCCAGACGATGTCCCGTACGCCATGCTTCGAGACCTGGGTGAGCGAGGCATCGCCTTTCTGTTAGATCTGTTTAACAGGATCTGGGTAGAAGGTCTTCTCCCAGACTCCTGGCGAATCCCTACTGTGCTCGCCTTTCGCAAGCCGGGAAGAGATCACTCTACTCCGACCGGTTTCCGCCCAATCTCTCTAACCTCTTGCGTGTGCAAGTTGATGGAGAAATTGGTAAATGTTAGATTAGCCTATTTCCTGGACAGCGGAGGCCATTTGTCTTCTGCACAGTGCGGCTTCCGTAAGTTTCACTCCACGTCGGATGCTCTGCGCCGACTGGAAAGTGCCGTCTGCGAGGCTTTCCTTCGTAGACAGCACAACGCCACGGTGTCTTTTGATCTGGAGAAGGCCTATGATACCGCATGGCGATACGGTATCATGGAGACTCTCCACAAGATGGGGGCGAGGGGACGCCTCCCAATGTTTATATCTGAATTTTTGCGAGATCGTCGATTCCAGGTACGGGTGGGGGGAGCCCTCTCTGCTTCAAAGGTGCAGGAAAAAGGGTGTCCCACAGGGAAGTGTCCTCATTGTCACACTCTTTGCCCTGAGCATCAACGGCATCACCTCGGTTCTGCCAAAAGATGTTCTCGCTACGCTCTACGTGGACGACCTTTCGATCTCTTTTGGCGCGGCCCAGATGCCAACTCTGGAGCGTCGACTCCAACAGGCATTGAACCGCGTCTCTCTCTATGCCGAAGCGCACAGGTTTCGGTTTTCTTTGGCCAAGCATAAGGTGGTGCACTTCTGCCGCCATCCACGGCTTCACCGTGACCCAGATTTGTTTCTTAATAGGGTGCGCCTGGATGTGGTTGAGTCGCACCGTTTCCTTGGTCTTGTATTCGACTGACGCCTCACCGGGGAGGCTCATATTCGCAGCCTTAGGGTCTCTTGTACCCGCGCCATGGACATTCTCCGATCCGTGACGTTCAGCGCTTGGGGCGCTGATAGGGCTACCGCCTTACTTTTCTATCGATCCTTTGTTCGCTCGAAGCTCGACTACGGATGCGAGTTTTATGCATCCGCAGCCGAGCGTTTATTGCGGAAGGTGGATTCAATCCACCACACCGGCCTTCGCCTTGCGACCGGTGCCTTCCGCACTTCCCCCATTGAGAGCCTGTTAGTCGATGCTGGGGAGATGCCACTCGCTCTGCGCCGCGTGCAGTGCATCACTCGCCTGTACGCGCGAGCCCGACGCCTCCCTCTGTCACCAACAGCTCTCACTGCATCCGCAGCTGATCTCGATGGTGCCTATGCCGCCGAGAGACGCCAGTCATACCCTAAGCCCTTTGGGTTTAGGGCCAGGAAATTCCTTCGAGAGGTAAATATAGCTCTCGGGCCGGTGGCGCCCCTGGTTCTGCCCAGGACGCCACACTGGAGGGTACCACATTTGGCTATTTGTCGCCACGCCTCTGCTCCCAAAGCTTGTACTGCGCCGGGAGTATTGCCTTCGATCTTTTTGGAGCACACATCGTGTCACGCTGGTACCGTGCCAGTGTATACGGATGGCTCCAAGTCCCAAGAGGGGTCGGCTTCCACGCCGTATCCCCTCTGTTTGAAGTCAGCGGGGCTCTACCAGGCGCTGCGTCTGTCTTCACGGCCAAGCTGGTGGCAATACACCACTCGGTATGGGAGATTACGCGACGTGCCCGGTTTTGAGACCAGATTGTGATCTATAGCGACTCACAAAGCGCCCTGAGTGCTCTCGGGGCATTGGAATCTCCGCATCCCCTGTTTCGCGAAATCCGTGACGCCACGGTTTTGGCGAGCCGGGCAGATGTCAAGATTATCTTCTCTGGGTTCCTGGACATGTAGGAGTTGCGGGGAATGAGCGCGCCGATGAGGGCGCCAAAGAGTCCACGAGGACTCTGCGACCGGACCAGTGTTTCGCTCATCCTCACACTGACTACATGGCAGGAATACGGGCAGCTCTTCGGACTGCTTGGCAAGAAGATGGGAGACGGTCGAGGGGAACTTAAAGTTGCGTGCCATTGCGCCGCGACTGTTCCCATGGACCTATCCCCCAATGCTGCGGTGGCTTCAGGTTGCTTTCTGTCGTCTTCGAATCGGACACACTCGTGTGACGCATCGCTACTTGATGGAGCGCTCGCCTGCGCCCTATTGCAACGACTGCGTCGTCCCCCAGACTGTTCGGCACATTCTTGTCGAATGTCCCAGTCTAGGTGATCTTCGCGCACGATACCTGTCCCGGTACCGGATGGGCGGGGTCGCTACCGCCTGTCCCTTGTACTCGAGACGAGTGCGTGCACCAGGACTAGTGGACTCATTGACTTTTTGGGGTAGGCTGGCCTTCTCCCTTTTATTTAACCCGGTTTGTTGTTGTTGTTGTTGTTATTTTTTTTGTTATTGCTCCTTTATTGTTATTTCTTTTTATTGTTTCCTGTTTAATTTTTAAAGTAGCCTAGAACTAGGCTGTTTCTTTACGGCAACTAATGCCTAAGTCGGCAGTCGCCAGATAGCTCCTTAATTAAAAAAAAAAAAAAAAAAAAAAAAAAACCTCCCTGAGTCGGTGCGTGCCGGTTGGTACCGCTACCGCGTGAAGGCATTCGTGCCACTGCCGCGGCGTAGCCATTACTGTCACCGCCCCGTAAGGGGCGAGGCGATTTGCCATCCTGGCCGCCGTGCTGACGGGACTCAGCACTCCGTCCGGCCCCAGCTTAGCCTCTCTTCCTTCCTTCAGATAGCCCGATTTCTCCCCTACCTCGTTGCTTTTCATACAACCTCTCCCACAACTTTCTCTGGTCAGCCTCTAATTTCACAGGGTAGATGCTGACCTTCTTCTCATGCCAACCACCCCGGATCGGGGCTGGGGGGAGAGGGGACATTGTTCCCTAACCCCTCAGCTCCGGTTCGGGATGAGGTTTTTTTAACAACCTGCTTCATCCCCACCCATACCTTCCTCACATCCCCTTTCCTCTCCTCTTCAAATTCTATCAATTTTACGCCGTGTCCAAGGTGGAGCTGCCATGCCGATGGACTGCCAGGCCACCAGGCGAGAGGGGTGGTCCCGAATGGCGGCGCCTGGCTCTGCCGGGCTTGTAAGCACCTCTCGAAGTGCGGGCAACTGCAAGAGGTGATGAGCTATTGCGTCCCGTATTAAAAAGAAGGTCACCATGCCCATGTATGACAAAAAAAACAAAAAAACCTAACCCCCAACTTCCCCAAGAAAATCAACGGAGCCGCCCTCGGGCAGCTCCACCGAGAAAATGGAGGTCCCCCCCCTTGTGCTTGCGCAAGGGACCCTCCATACCTCTTTAACCAGAGAGGAGGCTTACTCCTCTCCTACGACTACGGGTGTCGGGGACTCCCCCTCACCCCCTTCTCTGGAGGTGCTTTCGGGCACTTCCCTATCTCCAGCGGCAGTCCCTCCTTTGCTTTCTAAGGGGACTGCCAAGAAAGCCAGCAGGCAGCCCATTTCAAACCGCCCCTCGTGCAAGCGGCTCGGTAGGGCAACCCCCTTTAGGGGGGAAAGGGAAGCCAGGCCCCATCGGTCGCTTCCCTCAAAAGACCTGCTGGCAAGAATTTTAAACCTTGCTGGGGTCAAGGCCTGTGCCTCCCCACACAAGACTGGTGACACTGCCAAGGGGACCTGCGATGTCCTGGGAGGGGATGGCCAACTGGAGGCCCCTCCTGTGATAAACATGGTCCTTGAGGAGACCCAGCCTCAGACGGTAGGGCCTTCCATGGGGGGGAATTCGGGTTTGGCGCCAAGCACCGAACCCGAATCCGCCCCTATGCAAGGTCCTCCTCAAATGGCTGAGGGCTCCGAGGCAGTAAAAGGAGGGGAGGGATCTCCTCCGACAGGTGCCCCTACGACAACCAGGACCTTCTCCATTTCGGAGAGGGACCTGGTTGAGGCCGGTCCATCTGGCCTGGGGGCTTCTGCCGGCGGAGGTGAAAAGCGGGTTCATTCCCCGCCCTCCTCTCCAAAAAAGAAAAAGACAAAGAAGACTAAAAAGACGAAAAAGACTTGGGGCTTCTCTCCATCCGCGGGGGCTGCGGGGACGGATGGGTCTGCTGCCACTTTGGTAGGCGACCAAGCCAAGATCGGCACATCCGGCCCCTCTACCCCCTCGTGTTCGGAGCCCCTGACCAAGACTAACACCAAAAGTGCACAGGGCGGAGCCTCGATGACATCGGGGCCCGTCATTCCGAGGTTACCTGGCGTTTTTGAGCCCGCTGGCTTCAAACGTTTCCTCGTTATTTGCTCCACTGATGGCACCATGTTGTCCAAGGGCAACATGATCCATCAGAGGAGAGGATTAGCTAGTGCAATTGGTAGAGAGCCGAAGGTGACCCGTTTTTCGGACGGCAGCTTTCTGGCGAATGCGGTGAATCCCGCCGAGGCGGCCAAGATAAGTGCTCTTCGGACACTTCATGGCACCCCGGTGAGTGTGACGCCGCACTCTACCAAGAACTTTGTGAAAGGAGTAGTTTATGCGAGGGAACTCGTTGACTACTCCATTGAGGACATCACCCTAGAGCTGGCCGACCATGGGGCGGTCAAGTTCGAACGTGTGATGAAAAAACAGGGAGGGGCTTCGAGACCCACCCCTACACTCTTCGTCACGTTCGACTGTGACAAGCTCCCTGATTCGGTGCGTGCCGGTTGGTACCGCTACCGCGTGAAGGCATTCGTGCCACTGCCGCGGCGGTGCTATTACTGTCACCGCCCCGTAAGGGCCGTGGCGATTTGCCATCCTGGCCGCCGTGCTGACGGGACTTAGCACTCCGTCCGGCCCCAGCTTAGCCTCTCTTCCTTCCTTCAGATAGCCCGATTTCTCCCCTACCTCGTTGCTTTTCATACAACCTCTCCCACAACTTTCTCTGGTCAGCCTCTAATTTCACAGGGTAGATGCTGACCTTCTTCTCAAGCCAACCACCCCGGTTTGGGGCTGATGGGAGAGGGGACATTGTTCCCTAACCCCTCAGCTCCGGTTCGGGATGGGTTTTTTTTAACAACCTGCTTCATCCCCACCCATACCTTCCTCACATCCCTTTTCCTCTCCTCTTCACATTCTATCTGTTTTACGCCGTGTCTAAGGTGGAGCCGCCATGCCGAAGGACTGCCAGGCCACCAGGCGGGAGGGGTGGTCCCAAATGGCGGCGCCTGGCTCTGCCGGGCCTGTAAGCACCTCTTGCAGTGCGGGCTACTGCAAGAGGTGGTGAGCGATTGCGTCCCGTAAAACAAAGAGTGTCACCATGCCCAATGATGAAAAAAAACCCATCTCCCCTTAATTCCCCCTAAAACAACGGAGCCGTCCTCGTGCAGCTCCACAGAAAAGATGGAGGTCCCCATCCCTGTGCTTGCGCAGGGGACCCTCCATACCTCTTTAACCGGAGAGTAGGCTTACTCCTCTCCTAAGCCTACGGGTGTAGGGGACTTCCTCTCACTCCCTTCTCTGGAGGTGCTTTCGGGCACCTCCCTATCTCCAGCGGCAGTCCCTCCTTTGCTTTCTAAGGGGACTGCCAAGAAAGCCAGCAGGCAGCCCATTGCCGACCGCCCCTCGTACAAGCGGCTCCGTAGGGCAAACCCCCTTAGGGGGGAGAGGGAAGCCAGGCCCCTTCGGTCGCTTCCCTCAAAAGACCTGCTGGCAAAAATATTAAACCTTGCCGGGGTCAAGGCCTGTGCCTCCCCACTAAAGACTTATGACGCTGCCACGGGGACCTGCGATGTCCTGGGAGGGGATGGCCAACTGGAGGCCCCTCCTGTGATAGACATGGTCCTTGAGGAAAATCAGCCTCAGAAGGTAGGGCCTTCCATGAGGGGGAATCCGGGCTCGGCGCCAAGCACCGAGCCCGAATCCGCCCCTATGCAAGGTCCTCATCAAACGTCTGTGGATTCTCAGGCAGTACAAGGAGGGGAGGGATCTTCTCCGGATGATGCCCTTGCGACCACCAGGACCTTCTCCATTTCGGAGAAGGACCTGGCTGAGGCCGGTCCATCTGGCCTGGGGGCTTCTACCAGCGGGGTCTGAGAAGCGGGTTCATTCCCCGCCCTCCTCTCCAAAAAAGAAAAGGACCAAAAAGACGAAGAAGACTCGGGGCTCGTCTCAATCCGCGGGGGCTACGGGTACGGATGGGTCTGCTGCCACTTTGGCAAGCGACCAAGCCAAGATCGGCACATCCGGGCCCTTTGCTTCTCAAGGTACGGAGCTCCTGACGATGACAAAGCCTAAAAGTGCACAGGGCGGAGCCTCGATGACATCGGGGCGCCTCATTCAGAGGTTACATGGCGTTTTCGAGCCCGCTGGCTTCAAACGCTTCCTCGTTATTCGCTCCACTGATGGCAGCATGTTGTCCAAGGGCAACATGATCCATCAGAGGAGAGGATTAGCTAGTGCAATTGGTAGAGTGCCGAAGGTAACCCGTTACTCTGACGGGAGTCTTCTGGCGAATGTGGTGAATCCCGCCGAGGCGGAAAAGATAAGTGCTCATCGGGCCCTTCATGGCACCCCGGTGAGTGTGACGCCGCACTCTACCATGAACTTTGTAAAAGGAGTAGTTTATGCGAGGGAACTCGTTGACTACTCCATAGAAGACATCACCCTAGAGCTGGCCGACCATGGGGCGGTCAAGGTGGAACGTGTGATGAGAAGACAGGGAGGGGCCTCGAGACCCACCCCTTCACTCTTCGTCACGTTCGACTGTGACAAGCTCCCTGAGTTGGTGCGTGCCGGTTGGTACCGCTACCGCGTGAAGGCATTCGTGCCACTGCCGCGGCGGTGCTATTACTGTCACCGCTTCGGCCATACGAATCGATCGGGTAGACTTGCAAAATCGGGGTCACCCGAAGTCTGTGTAAATTGCTCCAAGGTCGCACACGATAAGTCCCAATCGTGTGTGGCCAAGTGTGTCAATTGCGGAGAGCCGCAACCTGCTTCTTCGAAGCAATGTGGTGCATATCTCCTTGAGAAAGAAATCCTGGCCGTTGAGGCCCAGGATCGACTCTCATTCAGCGAGGCTAAGGACTTGGTTTTGGCGCGCCCGGCTCTGCCTGGGACGTCATATGCCTCAATAGTTAGAAAAGCACCCTCTGCTCCTGCCCCATCCCGGCCAATGAGCACGGTTGTTTCCGCGCCCATTCGGAGCCCTTTTGCGGGCTCTACCCAACCCGGGCGCTCCCCTGGTAGAGCTGGTGCCATTAGGGTTCACACCCAGCCCCGGCTAAAACCAGGGCTCCCCCCTCTTCCCCCAGCGTGACCGTTTCCCGTAGGGCGAAACGGCCACGCGCCTCCACAGAGTCGTTAGACTCACAGGAGGCAACACCCCTGAAGATGGTCGCTAGGCCATCTTCAGGGGTTCCTAAAGCTGTTCCCCGAAAGGAGGACAGCAACAAAGGAGCTTCGGCTCCTTCGCCCACGCCCCGAGGTGGAGCGAGTGGCTCGGAGACGGTGGTTCCTCGAAAAGAGGGCCCCCCGCCTCCCAAGCAGCAACGCCTGCCTAAGGCTTCGAGGCGGAAAGAGGAAAAGTCTCGCATGGCGAGCCCAACCTCCCCCAATAAGTCCTCGAAGGCGACAGCGCCTTTAGCGCTTTGTCCGGCCAACAGCGCCTTCAGCGCTTTGTCCGGCCAACAGCGCCCGGGGTTCTACCCCCGGGAAGCTAACGGCCATTCCCGTGAGGGTCTTCAATTCGAGGAGGGCCCCTGCGTCTCCTCCGAACTAGACCTGGAGGGCATATTACTTCAATGGAACCTCCGTGGACTCCGAGCCAACTGGGAGGAGCTGCGGAGGCTCGTCTCGTCCCGTTCCCCGTTAGCTATTTTTTTGCAGGAGACCATGCTAGGCGCGTGCCCGCTGCCTGCCCTCACGGGGTATAAGGGTCTTGCGACCCCACCACCGCGGGATGGCCGGGCTGGGGGATGCGCGGTTTACACCCGGCATGATGTCTCCGTTCTTCCTTTCTCTTTAGATACCTCCTTTCAGGCAGTGGCTGTGCAGCTGCACCTGGATAGGAGGTATACTATCATTTCTGCGTACATTCCACCGTCAGCTGACTTCGACGCGGGGGACTTCCGCCGCGTCGTGGCACGGTTGCCGAGGCCCTATCTCTTGCTTGGAGATCTGAACGGCAGGCATCCTCTCTGGGGAGATTACTCCATAAATCCCAGGGGACAAGTCCTTGCCAATCTGATCGAAGAGCTTGAGATGGGTGTCCTAAACGTGGATGAGTTTGCGCATCACTGTCCGAGAACCGCTTCATTTTCTTGCCTTGACCTATCTTTGTGCTCTTCGGATGCACAGCCTCATTTTGATTTGGGGGGTGGTCGATGACCTCCATGGTAGTGATTACTTTCCCATTCAAATATCCTTTTCAGGGCAACTGCCGCCTGAGAAACCACCTCGGTGGTGCTTGGCGCGGGCGCGGTGGCCTGCATTTCAGGAAATGACTGAATTCTCTATCTCAGTCGAGGAGTTTAGGTCGGTAGATGAGGCCGTTGAGTTCTTCTCCGCCAACCTCATCGCCGTGGGCCTGACTACTATTCCTAGGACGTCTGGCCGTTTTGCACACCGACCACTCCCATGGTGGTCGGCCGAGTGTGAGACGGCCCTCAAACAGAAGTGTTTATGCCTACATGCGCTATAATCGCCACCCGAACGATTTCACTGTCGCTGAATTTCGTCGGGCTAGGGCTAGGTTCCGGTATGTTTCGAAGCACGCCCGCCGCTCTTCTTGGTGGGCATACGTGTCTTCACTCAACGGGAAGACCCCTTTAGCTGAGGTGTGGAAGCGAGTAAAAAGGATTCGGGGCAAGTTCTCGCAGGACCCCCCTCCTGTTCTCCAGGAGAATGGGACCGCAATCTCGGATCCCGCGTCCGTGGCGGAATCCTTAGCGACCGCTTTTTCCGCATTCTCTAGCCGTGATGCTGCTCCGCCAGCATTCAATGCACGTCGTGATGTCGCGGAAGGCCACCGGCTGGACTTTACCTCCAAAGGCGGAGAACCCTTCAACGACAAGTTTACTGTGAGTGAGTTGCGTTCCGCTCTCACTTCGTGCGCGGACAACGCCCATGGTCCGGACGATGTCCCGTACGCCATGCTTCGACACCTGGGTGAGCGAGGCAAGGCCTTTCTGTTAGATTAGTTCAACAGGATCTCGGTGGAGGGTCTTCTCCCAGACTCCTGGCGAATTGCTACTGTGCTCGCCTTTTGCAAGCTGGGGAGAGATCACTCTACTCCGACCGGTTTCCGCCCAATCTCTCTAACCTCTTGCGTGTGCAAGTTGATGGAGAAATTGGTAAATGTTAGATTAGCCTATTTCCTGGACAGAGGAGGCCATCTGTCTTCTGCACAGTGCGGCTTCCGTAAGTTCCACTCCACGTCAGATGCTCTGCTGCGACTGGAAAATGCAGTCTGCGAGGCTTTCCTTCATAGACAGCACTACGCCACGGTGTTTTTTGATCTGGAGAAGGCCTATGATACCGCATGGCGATACGGTATCATGGAGACTCTCCACACGATGGGGGCGAGGGGACGCCTCCCAATGTTGATATCTGAATTTTTGCGAGATCGTCGATTCCGCGTACGGGTTGGGGGAGCCCTCTCTGCCCCAAAGGAGCAGGAAGAGGGTGTCCCGCAGGGAAGTGTCCTCAGTGTCACACTCTTTGCCCTGAGCATCAACGGCATCACCTCGGTTCTGCCAGAAGATGTTTTCGCAACGCTCTACGTGGACGACCTTTCGATCTCTTTTGGCGCGGCCCAGATGCCAACTCTGGAGCGTCGACCCCAACAGGCATTGAACCGCGTCTCTCGCTATGCCGAAGCGCACAGGTTTCGGTTTTCTTTGGCCAAGACTAAGGTGGTGCACTTCTGCCGCCATCCACGGCTTCACCATGACCCAGATTTGTTTCTTAATGGGGTGCGCCTGGATGTGGTTGAGTCGCACCGTTTCCTTGGTCTTGTATTCGACCGACGCCTCACCTGGGAGGCTCATATTCGCAGCCTTAGGGTCTCTTGTACCCGCGCCATGGACATTCTCCATTCCGTGACGTTCAGCGCTTGGGGCGCTGATAGGACTACCGCCTTACTTTTTTATCGATCCTTTGTTCGCTCGAAGCTCGACTACGGATGCGAGTTTTATGCATCCGCAGCCGAGCGTTTATTGCGGAAGGTGGATTCAATCCACCACACCGGCCTTTGCCTTGCGACCGGTGCCTTCCGCACTTCCCCCATTGAGAGCCTGTTGGTCGATGCTGGGGAGATGCCACTCGCTCTGCGCCGCGTGCAGTGCATCACTCGCCTGTCCGCGCGAGCCCGGCGCCTCCCTCAGTCGCCAACAGCTCTCACTGCATCCGCAGCTGATCTCGATGGTGCCTATGCCGCCGAGAGACGCCAGTCATACCCTAAGCCCTTTTGGTTTAGGGCCAAGAAACTCCTCCGAGAGGTAGATATAGCTCTCGGGCCGGTGGCGCCCCTGGTTCTGCCCAGGACGCCAGCCTGGAGGGTTCCACATTTGGCTATTTGTCGCCACGCCTCTGCTCCCAAAGCTTGTACTGCGCCGGGAGTATTGCGTTCGACCTTTTTGGAGCACACATCGTGTCACGCTGGTACCGTGCCAGTGTATACGGATGGCTCCAAGTCCCAAGAGGGGGTCGGCTTCCACGCCGTATCCCCTCTGTTTTAAGTCAGCGGGGCTCTACCAGGCGCTGCGTCTGTCTCCACGGCCAAGCTGGTGGCAATACACCACTCGGTACGGGAGATTACGCGACGTGCCCGGTTCCAGACCGGATTGTGATCTATAGCGACTCACAAAGTGCCCTGAGTGCTCTCGGGGCATTGGAATCTCCGCATCCCCTGGTTCGCGAAATCCGTGACGCCACGGTTTTGGCGAGCCGGGCAGATGTCGAGATTATCTTCTCTGGGTTCCTGGACATGTAGGAGTTGCGGGGAATGAGCGCGCCGATGAGGGCGCCAAAGAGTCCGCGAGGACTCTGCGACCGGACCAGCATTTCGCTCTTCCTCACACCGACTACATGGCAGGATTACGGGCATCTCTTCGGACTGCTTGGCAAAGAAGATGGGAGACGGTCGAAGGGAACTTAAAGTTGCGTGCCATTGCGCCGCGACTGTTCCCATAGACCTATCCCTCAATGCGGCGGCGGCTTCAGTTTGCTTTCTGTCGTCTCCGAATCGGACACACTCGTGTGACGCATCGCTATCTGGTGGAGCGCTCGCCTGCGCCCTATTGCAACGACTGCGTCGTCCCCCAGACTGTTCGGCACATTCTTGTCAACTGTCCCAGTCTGGGTGATCTTCGCGCACGATACCTGTCCCAGTACCGGGATGGGCGGGGTCGCTACCGCCTGTCCCTTGTGCTCGGGACGAGTGCGTGTACTTTGACTGGTGGACTTATTGACTTTTTGGGGAAGGCCGGCCTTCTCCCTTTTATTTAACCCGATTTAATTGTTGTTTTTGTAATTGTTTTGTTATTGCTTTGTTATTGTTATTGTTATTTCTTTTTATTGTTTTCTGTTTAATTTTTTAAAGTAGCCTACAACTAGGCTGTTTGTTTACGGCAACTTATGCCTTAGTCGGCAGTCGCCAGATAGCCCCTTAATTAAAAAAAAAAAAAAATCATGTAGACGTGCAAAGTCGGGGTCACCCGAAGTCTGTGTAAATTGCTCCAAGGTCGCACACGAAAAGTCCAAATCGTGTGTGGCCAAGTGTGTCAATTGCGGAGAGCCGCACCATGCTTCTTCGAAGCAATGTGGTGCATATCTCCTGGAGAAAGAAATCCTGGCTGTTCAGGCCCAGGATAGACTCTCATTCCGCGAGGCTAAGGACTTGGTCCTGGCGCGCCCAGCTCTGCCTGGGACGTCATATGCCTCAGTAGTTCGAAAGGCACCCTCTGCTCCTGGCCCATCCAGGCCAACGAGCACGGTTGTTTCCGCGCCCATTCGGAGCCCTTCTGCGGGCTAGACCCAACCCGAGCGCTCCCCTGGTAAAGCTGGCGGCAAAAAGGGTTCATACCCAGCCCCGGCTAAAACCAGGGCTCCCCCCTCTTCCCCCAGCGTGACCGTTTCCCGCAAGGCGAAACGACCACGCGCCTCCACCGAGTAGTTAGACTCACAGGAGGCAACACCCCTGAAGATGGTCGCTAGGCCATCTTCAGGGGTTCCTAAAGCTGTTCCCCGAAAGGAGGACAGCAACAAAGGAGCTTCGGCTCCTTCGCCCACGCCCCGAGGTGGAGCGAGTGGCTCGGAGACGGTGGTTCCTCGAAAAGATGCCCCCCCGCCTCCGAAGCCGCAGCGCCCGCCTAAGGTTTCGAGGCGGAGGGAGGAAAAGACTCGCATGGCGGGCCCAACCTCCCCCAATAAGTCCTCGAAGGCGAAAGCGCCTCCAGCGCTTTGTCCGGTTAACAGCGCCCGGGGTTCTGCCCCCGGAAAGCGTACAGCTATTCCCGTGAGGGTCTTCAATTCGAGGAGGGCCCCCGCGTCTCCTCCGAGCTAGGCCTGGAGGGCATATTCCTTCAATGGAATTGCCGTGGACTCCGGGCCAACTGGGAGGAGCTGCGGAGGCTCGCCTCGTCCCGTTCCCCGTTAGCTATTTTTTTGCAGGAGACCATGCTAGGCGCGTGCTCCCTGCCTGCCCTCCCGGGGTATAAGGGTCTTGCGACCCCACCACCGCGGGATGGCCGGGCTGGGGGATGCGCGGTTTACACCCGGCATGATGTCTCCGTTCTTCCTTTCTCTTTAGATACCTCCTTTCAGGCAGTGGCTGTGCAGCTGCACCTGGATAGGAGGTATACTATCATTTCTGCGTACATTCCACCGTCAGCTGACTTCGACGCGGGGGACTTCCGCCGCGTCGTGGCACGGTTGCCGAGGCCCTATCTCTTGCTTGGAGATCTGAACGGCAGGCATCCTCTTGGGGAGATTACTCCATAAATCCCAGGGGACAAGTCCTTGCCGATCTGATCGAAGAGCTTGAGATGGGTGTCCTAAACGTAGATGAGTTTACGCATCACTGTCCGAGAACCGCTTCATTTTCTTGCCTTGACCTATCTTTGTGCTCTTCGGATGCACAGCCTCATTTTGATTTGGGGGGTGGTCGATGACCTCCATGGTATTCATCACTTTCCCATTCAAATATCCTTTTCAGGGCAACTGCCGCCTGAGAGACCACCTCGGTGGTGCTTGGCGCGGGCGCGGTGGCCTGCATTTCAGGAAATGACTGAATTCTCTATCTCAGTCGAGGAGTTTAGGTCGGTAGATGAGGCCGTTGAGTTCTTCTCCGGCAACCTCATCGCCGTGGGCCTGACTACTATTCCTAGGACGTCTGGCCGTTTTGCACACCGACCACTCCCATGGTGGTCGGCCGAGTGTGAGACGGCCCTCAAACAGAAGTGTTTATGCCTACATGCGCTATAATCGCCACCCGAACGATTTCACTGTCGCTGAATTTCGTCGGGCTAGGGCTAGGTTCCAGTATGTTTCGAAGCACGCCCGCTGCTCTTCTTGGTGGGCATACGTGTCTTCACTTAACGGGAAGACCCCTTTAGCTGAGGTGTGGAAGCGAGTAAAAAGGATTCGGGGCAAGTTCTCGCAGGACCCCCCTCCTGTTCTCCAGGAGAATGGGACCGCAATCTCGGATCCCGCGTCCGTGGCGGAATCCTTAGCGACCGCTTTTTCCGCATTCTCTAGCCGGGATGCTGCTCCGCCAGCATTCAATGCACGTCGTGATGTCGCGGAAGGCCACCGGCTGGACTTTACCTCCAAAGGCGGAGAACCCTTCAACGACAAGTTTACTGTGAGTGAGTTGCGTTCCGATCTCACTTCGTGCGCGGACACCGCCCATGGTCTGGACGATGTCCCGTACGCCATGCTTCGACACCTAGGTGAGCGAGGCATGGCCTTTCTGTTAGATTTGTTCAACAGGATCTGGGTGGAGGGTCTTCTCCCAGACTCCTGGCGAATTGCTACTGTGCTCGCCTTTTGCAAGCTGGGGAGAGATCACTCTACTCCGACCGGTTTCCGCCCAATCTCTCTAACCTTTTGCGTGTGCAAGTTGATGGAGAAATTGGTAAATGTTAGATTAGCCTATTTCCTGGACAGCGGAGGCCATCTGTCTTCTGCACAGTGCGGCTTCCGTAAGTTTCACTCCACGTCGGATGCTCTGCTCCGACTGGAAAATGCGGTCTGCGAGGCTTTCCTTCGTAGACAGCACTACGCCACGGTGTTTTTTGATCTGGAGAAGGCCTATGATACCGCATGGCGATACGGTATCATGGAGACTCTCCACACGATGGGGGCGTGGGGACGCCTCCCAATGTTTATATCTGAATTTTTGCAAGATCGTCGATTCCGCGTACGGGTTGGGGGAGCCCTCTCTGCCCCAAAGGAGCAGGAAGAGGGTGTCCCGCAGGGAAGTGTCCTCAGTGTCACACTCTTTGCCCTGAGCATCAACGGCATCACCTCGGTTCTGCCAGAAGATGTTTTCGCTACGCTCTACGTGGACGACCTTTCGATCTCTTTTGGCGCGGCCCAGATGCCAACTCTGGAGCGTCGACTCCAACAGGCATTGAACCGCGTCTCTCGCTATGCCGAAGCGCACAGGTTTCGGTTTTCTTTGGCCAAGACTAAGGTGGTGCACTTCTGCCGCCATCCACGGCTTCACCCCGACCCAGATTTGTTTCTTAATGGGGTGCGCCTGGATGTGGTTGAGTCGCACCGTTTCCTTGGTCTTGTATTCGACCGACGCCTCACCTGGGAGGCTCATATTCGCAGCCTTAGGGTCTCTTGTACCCGCGCCATGGACATTCTCCATTCCGTGACGTTCAGCGCTTGGGGCGCTGATAGGACTACCGCCTTACTTTTTTATCGATCCTTTGTTCGCTCGAAGTTCGACTACGGATGCGAGTTTTATGCATCCGCAGCCGAGCGTTTATTGCGGAAGGTGGATTCAATCCACCACACCGGCCTTTGCCTTGCGACCGGTGCCTTCCGCACTTCGCCCATTGAGAGCCTGTTGGTCGATGCTGGGGAGATGCCACTCGCTCTGCGCCGCGTGCAGTGCATCACTCGCCTGTCCGCGCGAGCCCGGCGCCTCCCTCAGTCGCCAACAGCTCTCACTGCATCCGCAGCTGATCTCGATGGTGCCTATGCCGCCGAGAGACGCCAGTCATACCCTAAGCCCTTTTGGTTTAGGGCCAAGAAACTCCTCCGAGAGGTAGATATAGCTCTCGGGCCGGTGGCGCCCCTGGTTCTGCCCAGGACGCCAGCCTGGAGGGTACCACATTTGGCTATTTGTCGCCACGCCTCTGCTCCCAAAGCTTGTACTGCGCCGGGAGTATTGCGTTCGACCTTTTTGGAGCACACATCGTGTCACGCTGGTACCGTGCCAGTGTATACGGATGGCTTCAAGTCCCAAGAGGGGGTCGGCTTCCACGCCGTATCCCCTCTGTTTGAAGTCAGCGGGACTCTACCAGGCGCTGCGTCTGTCTCCACGGCCAAGCTGGTGGCAATACACCACTCGGTACGGGAGATTACGCGACGTGCCCGGTTCGGAGACCGGATTGTGATCTATAGCGACTCACAAAGCGCCCTGAGTGCTCTCGGGGCATTGGAATCTCCGCATCCCCTGGTTCGCGAAATCCGTGACGCCACGGTTTTGGCGAGCCGGGCAGATGTCGAGATTATCTTCTCTGGGTTCCTGGACATGTAGGAGTTGCGGGGAATGAGCGCGCCGATGAGGGCGCCAAAGAGTCCGCGAGGACTCTGCGACCGGACCAGCATTTCGCTCTTCCTCACACCGACTACATGGCAGGAATACGGGCAGCTCTTCAGACTGCTTGGCAAAGAAGATGGGAGACGGTCGAAGGGAACTTAAAGTTGCGTGCCATTGCGCCGCGACTGTTCCCATGGACCTATCCACCAATGCGGCGGCGGCTTCAGTTTGCTTTCTGTCGTCTCCGAATCGGACACACTCGTGTGACGCATCACTATCTGGTGGAGCGCTCGCCTGCGCCCTATTGCAACGACTGCGTCGTCCCCCAGACTGTTCGGCACATTCTTGTCGAATGTCCCAGTCTGGGTGATCTTCGCGCACGATACCTGTCCCAGTACCGGGATGGGCGGGGTCGCTACCGCCTGTCCCTTGTGCTCGGGACGGGTGCGTGTACTTTGACTGGTGGACTTATTGACTTTTTGGGGAAGGCCGGCCTTCTCCCTTTTATTTAACCCGATTTAATTGTTGTTTTTGTAATTGTTTTGTTATTGCTTTGTTATTGTTATTGTTATTTCTTTATATTGTTTTCTGTTTAATTTTTTAAAGTAGCCTAAAACTAGGCTGTTTGTTTACGGCAACTTATGCCTTAGTCGGCAGTCGCCAGATAGCCCCTTAATTAAAAAAAAAAAAAAATCATGTAGACGTGCAAAGTCGGGGTCACCCGAAGTCTGTGTAAATTGCTCCAAGGTCGCACACGAAAAGTCCAAATCGTGTGTGGCCAAGTGTGTCAATTGCGGAGAGCCGCACCATGCTTCTTCGAAGCAATGTGGTGCATATCTCCTGGAGAAAGAAATCCTGGCCGTTCAGGCCCAGGATAGACTCTCATTCCGCGAGGCTAAGGACTTGGTCCTGGCGCTCCCAGCTCTGCCTGGGACGTCATATGCCTCAGTAGTTCGAAAGGCACCCTCTGCTCCTGGCCCATCCAGGCCAACGAGCACGGTTGTTTCCGCGCCCATTCGGAGCCCTTCTGCGGGCTAGACCCAACCCGGGCGCTCCCCTGGTAAAGCTGGCGGCAAAAAGGGTTCATACCCACCCTCGGCTAAAACCAGGGCTCCCCCCTATTCCCCCCCCCCCCCTAAGGGAACTTAAAGTTGCGTGCCATTGCGCCGCGACTGTTCCCATGGACCTATCCCCCAATGCCGCGGCGGCTTCAGGTTGCTTTCTGTCGTCTCCGAATCGGACACACTCGTGTGACGCATCGCTATCTGGTGGAGCGCTCGCCTGCGCCCTATTGCAACGACTGCGTCGTCCCCCAGACTGTTCGGCACATTCTTGTCGAATGTCCCAGTCTGGGTGATCTTCGCGCACGACACCTGTCCCGGTACCGGGATGGGCGGGGTCGCTACCGCCTGTCCCTTGTACTCGGGACGAGTGCGTGCACTTTGACTGGTGGACTTGCTAACTTTTTGGGGGAGGCCGGCCTTCTCCCTTTTTTTTAACCAGGCTTAATTTTTGTTGTTGTTGTTTTTGTTGTTGTTTTTGTTATTGTTTTTTTTATTGTTATTTCTTTTTTGTTGTTCCCTGTTCCATTTTTTGAAATAGCCTAGAACTAGGCTGTTTGTTTACGGCGACTTATGCCTAAGTCGGCAGTCGCCAGATAGCCCCTTAAATAAAAAAAAAATAAAAAAAACCCTCTTCCCCCAGCGTGACCGTTTCCCGCAAGGCGAAACGACCACGCGCCTCCACCGAGTCGTTAGACTCACAGGAGGCAACACCCCTGAAGATGGTCGCTAGGCCATCTTCAGGGGTTCCTAAAGCTGTTCCCCGAAAGGAGGACAGCAACAAAGGAGCTTCGGCTCCTTCGCCCACGCCCCGAGGTGGAGCGAGTGGCTCGGAGACGGTGGTTCCTCGAAAAGAGGCCCCCCCCACCTCCGAAGCCGCAGCGCCTGCCTAAGGTTTCGAGGCGCAGGGAGTAAAAGACTCGCATGGCGGGCCCAACCTCCCCCAATAAGTCCTCGAAGGCGAAAGCGCCTCCAGCGCTTTGTCCGGTTAACAGCGCCCGGGGTGTTGCCCCCGGAAAGCGTACAGCTATTCCCGTGAGGGTCTTCAATTCGTGGAGGGCCCCCGCGTCTCCTCCGAGCTAGGCCTGGAGGGCATATTCCTTCAATGGAATTGCCGTGGACTCCGGGCCAACTGGGAGGAGCTGCGGAGGCTCGCCTCGGCCCGTTCCCCGTTAGCTATTTTTTTGCAGGAGACCATGCTAGGCGCGTGCCCCCTGCCTGCCCTCCCGGGGTATAAGGGTCTTGCGACCCCACCACCGCGGGATGGCCGGGCTGGGGGATGCGCGGTTTACACCCGGCATGATGTCTCCGTTCTTCCTTTCTCTTTAGATACCTCCTTTCAGGCAGTGGCTGTGCAGCTGCACCTGGATAGGAGGTATACTATCATTTCTGCGTACATTCCACCGTCAGCTGACTTCAACGCGGGGGACTTCCGCCGCGTCGTGGCACGGTTGCCGAGGCCCTATCTCTTGCTTGGAGATCTGAACGGCAGGCATCCTCTCTGGGGAGATTACTCCATAAATCCCAGGGGACAAGTCCTTGCCGATCTGATCGAAGAGCTTGAGATGGGTGTCCTAAACGTAGATGAGTTTACGCATCACTGTCCGAGAACCGCTTCATTTTCTTGCCTTGACCTATCTTTGTGCTCTTCGGATGCACAGCCTGATTTTGATTTGGGGGTGGTCGATGACCTCCATGGTAGTCATCACTTTCCCATTCAAATATCCTTTTCAGGGCAACTGCCGCCTGAGAGACCACCTCGGTGGTGCTTGGCGCGGGCGCGGTGGCCTGCATTTCAGGAAATGACTGAATTCTCTATCTCAGTCGAGGAGTTTAGGTCGGTAGATGAGGCCGTTGAGTTTTTCTCCGGCAACCTCATCGCCGTGGGCCTGACTACTATTCCTAGGACGTCTGGCCGTTTTGCACACCGACCAGCCCAGTGGTGGTCGGCCGAGTGTGAGACGGCCCTCAAACAGAAGCGTTATGCCTACATGCGCTATAAGCGCCGCCCGAACGATTTCACTGTCGCTGAATTTCGTCAGGCTAGGGCTAGGTTTCGGTTTGTTTCGAAGCACGCCCGCCGCTCTTCTTTGCGGGCATACGTGTCTTCACTTAACGGGAAGACCCCTTTAGCCGAGGTGTGGAAGCGAGTCAAAAGGATTCGGGGCAAGTTCTCGCAGGACCCCCCTCCCGTTCTCCAGGAGAATGGGACCGCAATCTCGGACCCCGCTTCCGTGGCGGAATCCTTAGCGACCGCTTTTTCCGCATTCTCTAGCCATGATGCTGATCCGCCAGCATTCAATGCACGTCGTGATGTCGCGGAAGGCCACCGGCTGGAATTTACCTCCAGAGGTGGAGAACCCTTCAACGACAAGTTTACTGTGAGTGAGTTGCGTTCCGCTCTCGCTTCGTGCGCGGACACCGCCCATGGTCCGGACGATGTCCCGTACGCCATGCTTTGACACCTGGGTGAGCGAGGCATGGCCTTTCTGTTAGATTTGTTCAACAGGATCTGGGTGGAGGGTCTTCTCCCAGACTTCTGGCGAATTGCTACTGTGCTCGCCTTTTGCAAGCTGGGGAAAGATCACTCTACTCCGACCGGTTTCCCCCCAATCTCTCTAACCTCTTGCGTGTGCAAGTTGATGGAGAAATTGGTAAATGTTAGATTAGCCTATTTCCTGGACAGCGGAGGCCATCTGTCTTCTGCACAGTGCGGCTTCCGTAAGTTCCACTCCACGTCGGATGCTCTGCTGCGACTGGAAAATGCCGTCTGCGAGGCTTTCCTTCGTAGACAGCACTACGCCACGGTGTTTTTTGATCTGGAGAAGGCCTATGATACCGCATGGCGATACGGTATCATGGAGACTCTCCACACGATGGGGGCGTGGGGACGCCTCCCAATGTTTATATCTGAATTTTTGCGAGATCGTCGATTCCGCGTACGGGTTGGGGGAGCCCTCTCTGCCCCAAAGGAGCAGGAAGAGGGTGTCCCGCAGGGAAGTGTCCTCAGTGTCACACTCTTTGCCCTGAGCATCAACGGCATCACCTCGGTTCTGCCAGAAGATGTTTTCGCTACGCTCTACGTGGACGACCTTTCGATCTCTTTTGGCGCGGCCCAGATGCCAACTCTGGAGCGTCGACTCCAACAGGCATTGAACCGCGTCTCTCGCTATGCCGAAGCGCACAGGTTTCGGTTTTCTTTGGCCAAGACTAAGGTGGTGCACTTCTGCCGCCATCCACGGCTTCACCCCGACCCAGATTTGTTTCTTAATGGGGTGCGCCTGGATGTGGTTGAGTCGCACCGTTTCCTTGGTCTTGTATTCGACCGACGCCTCACCTGGGAGGCTCATATTCGCAGCCTTAGGGTCTCTTGTACCCGCGCCATGGACATTCTCCGTTCCGTGACGTTCAGCGCTTAAGGCGCTGATAGGGCTACTGCCTTACTTTTTTTTCGATCCTTTGTTCGCTCGAAATTCGACTACGGATGCGAGTTTTATACATCCGCAGCCGAGCGTTTATTGCGGAAGGTGGATTCGATCTACCACACTGGCCTTCGCCTTGCAACCGGTGCCTTCCGCCCTTTCACTATTGAGAGCCTGTTGGTCGATGCCGTGGAGAGGCCAGTCGCTCTGCACCACGTGCAGTGCATCATTCGCCTGTACGCGCGAGCCCGGCGCCTCCCTCAGTCGCCAAAAGCTCTCACTGCATACGCAGCTAATCTCGATGGTGCCTCTGCCGCCGAGAGATGCCATTCATACCCTAAGCCCTGAGGGTTTAGGGCCAGGAAACTTTTTCAAAATGTAGATATAGCTCTCGGGCCGGTGGCGCCCCTGGTTCTGCCCAGGACGCCACCCTGGAGGGTACCACATTTAGCTATTTGTCACCACGCCTCTGCTCCCAAAGCTTGTACTGCGCTGGGAGTATTGCGTTCGACCTTTTTGGTGCACACATCGTGTCACGCTGGTACCGTGCCAGTATATACCGATGGCTCCAAGTCCCAAGAGGGGATCGGCTGCTACGCCGTATCCCCTCTTTTTGAAGTCAGCGGGGCTCTATAAGGTGCTGCGTCTGTCTCCACGGCCAAGCTGGTGTCAATACACCACTCGGTACGGGAGATTACGCGACGTGCCCGGTTCGGAGACCGGATTGTGATCTATAGCGACTTACAAAGTGCCCTGAGTGCTCTCGGGGCATTGGAATCTCCGCATCCCCTGGTTCGCGATATCCGTGACGCCACGGTTTTGGCGAGCCGGGCAAATGTCGAGATTGTCTTTTGCTGGGTTGATGGACATGTAGGAATTGCGATGAATGAGTTCGCCGATGAGGGCGCCAAAAAGTCAGCGAGGACTTTGCGACCGGACCAGCGTTTCGCTCTTCCTCACACCGATTACATGGCAGGATTACGGGCAGCTCTTCGGACTGCTTGGCAAAGAAGATGGGAGACGGTCAAAGGGAACCTAAAGGTGCGTAACATTGCGCTTCGACTGTTCCCATGGACCTATTCCCCTAATGCCGCGGTGGCGTCAGGTTGCTTTCTGTCGTCTCCAAATTTGGACACACTCGTGTGACGCATCGCTATTTGATAGAGTGCTCGCCTGCGCCCTATTGCAACGACTGCGTCGTCTCTCAGACTGTTCGGCACATTCTTGTCGAATGTCCCAGTCTGGGTGATCTTCGCGCACGATACCTGTCCCAGTACCGGGATGGGCGGGGTCGCTACCGCCTGTCCCTTGTGCTCGGTTCAGATTCGTGTACATTGAATTGTGGACTTGTTGACTTCCTCGGGGAGGCCGGCCTTTTCCCTATTATTTAAGCCAGGTTTGTTTGTTTTTTTGTTTTTGTTATTGTTTTTCTTATTGCTTTGTTATTGTCTTATTGTTATTTCTTTTTATTGTTGTTTCCTGTTCAATTTTTAAAGTAGCTTAGAACTAGGCTGTTTGTATACGGAAACTTATGCCTAAGTCGGCAGTCGCCAGATAGCCCCTTAATCAACTAAAAAAAAAAATCCACGCTGTATCCCCTCTGTTTGAAGTCACCGGGGCTCTACTATGTGCGGCGTCTGTCTTCACGGCCCAGCTGGTGGTAATACACCACTTAGTACGGGAGATTACGCGACGTTCCCGGTTCGAAGACCGGATTGTGATCTATAGCGACTCACAAAGCGCCTTGAGTGCTTTCGGGGCATTGGAATCTCCGCATACCCTGGTTTGCGAAATCCGTGACGCCACGATTTTTGCGAGCCGGGCGGATGTCGAGATTATCTTATGCTAGGTTCCTGGAAATGTAGGAATTTCGGGGAATGAGCGCGCCGATGAGGGCGCCAAAGAATCTGCGTGGACTCTACGATCGGACCAGCGTTTTGCTCTTCCTCACACTGACAACATGGAAGGAATATGGGCAGCTCTTCGGACTGCTTGGCAAAGAAGATGGGAGACGGTCGAAGGGAACTTAAAGTTGCGTGGCATTGTGCCGCGACTGTTCCCATATCCCTCTTTCCCAATGCCACGGCGGCTTCAGGTTGCTTTCTGTCGTCTCCGAATCAGGCACACTCGTGTGACCCATCGCTATTTGATGGAGCGCTTTTCTGCGCCCTATTGCAACGCGCGTCGTCCCCCAGACTGTTCGGCACATTCTGGTCGAATGTCCCAGTCTGGGTGATCTTCGCGCACGACACCTGTCCCGGTACCGGGATGGGCGGGGTCGCTACCGCCTGTCCCTTGTACTCGGGACGAGTGCGTGTACTTTGACTGGTAGACTTATTGACTTTTGGGGGGAGGCCGGCCTTTACCCTTTTATTTAACCCGATTTAATTGTTGTTGTTGTTGTATTTGTTATTGATTTTGTAATTGCTTTGCTTTGTTATTGTTATTTCTTTTATTTGTTATTTCCTGTTCAATTTTTTAAAGTAGCCTAGAACTAGGCTGTTTGTTTACCGCAACTTATGCCTAAGTTGGCAGTCGCCAGATAGCTCCTTAAATAAATAAAATAAATAAAATTTACTTTTTAGGGAAGGCCGGTCTTCTCCCTTTCATTTAACCAGGTTTAATTGTTGTTGCTTTTTGTTATTGTTTTTGTTATTGCTTTTTTATTGTTATCTCTTTTTATTTTTGTTTCCTGTTCAATTTTTTAAAGTAGCCTAGAACTAGGCTGTTTTTTTACGGCGACTTATGCTTAAGTCTGCATTCGCCAGATAGCCCCTTAAATAAAAAACAAATCGTGTGACGCATCGCTATTCGATGGAGCGCTCGCCTGCGCCCTATTGCAACGACTGCGTCGTCCCCCAGACTGTTCGGCACATTTTTGTCGAATGTCCTAGTCTAGGTGATCTTCGCGCACGATACCTGTCCCGGTACCGGGATGGGCGGGGTCGCTACCGCCTGTCCCTTGTACTCAGGACAGATTTGTGCACATTGACTTGTGGACTTGTTGACTTCTTGGGGGAGGCCGGCCTTCTCCCTATTATTTAAGTAAGGTTTGTTTTTTTGTTTTTGTTATTTGCTTTTGTTGTTTTTTTTTGTTTTTTTTTCCTTTGGTCGCACGCTCCTGCGCCGGCGGGACTTCTCCCCGATGCACCAGCTTGCTTCCTTTCCCCCTTTTTGGGGTGTTGTTATTTGTTGTTATTTTCTCTCTAATTTTGTTTTAAAGTAGCCTAGAACTAGGCCAGTTATCATACGGCGACTAATTACCAAGTAGGCATTCGCCAGATGAGCTCTTAAAAAAAAAAATTTCCTTCTACATATACCACTATGATGCTCCCCTCTGTACACGGGTACCATTTTAAATTTATCTCTGTTGGTTTTAATTTTCCATTTTTCTTCGTATCTATTAATGCTTCTTATCTCTTCTGCAGTCATCCTAGCTTGCATCGGGCTGTTCCTGTATGGGCAAACTATGATTTGAGTGACGTCGTTGGCAAATTGGATGTTCAAGCAGCCTTCATTTCTTGGTAGTGCTATATTTGCTGTGTAGATTGAATAGAGAGACGGACTCAGACATTCGCCTTGGGGTAAACCGGCGAGCTTGAATATTTCACCCTGATGTCGTCCTATTTCCACATAAGCACGTCTCTCCATTACATAATCACATAAAATCCTTTCGATCTTGTTGTTCATTCCTAATGCCATGCTTTGTCGAATGCCTTGGACATGTCCCGGCATACGATGTCTACGCTCATTTTTTCTCCCTTCGCATTCACTATCTTTTGAAGAATAACTCCAAGAGCCATCTTTGTGCTTCTGTTTTTCCTGAAGCCAAATTGGCAGCTGTTTCTTTGGCCATTATCATCGAGGAATTTGGACAGTCGTTCAACTCATGTTTTAATCTGAGCCTTCCAACTTTATATGTTTCTTGTAGCCCTTAGTTTCCCCTTAAAAATTTCCTGCGCCAGGATTGGTAAATTTTTGTAATACTTATCTTTGCGTAGAAATACTATATATAATGTAGCAATTTTTGAATAATTCCATTTCTGTTAATTCCCTGAAGATGACCTAACATGGTCGAAAGAGCATGTTAGAGGGGGTAAATTATTTAACCAAAAACAATGAATTCCATTATTTTGTGATACAATGTAGAGATTGTATGCTGTTTATTCATTGTTTTTAAATTTCCTTGCTTTGATACTTAATGAAAAGTACTGTTACCCTAACAAAAAAAATTCAAAGTAGAATTGAAAGTACTTAAACCTAAATGTTTTTAAGTAAAAGTAATAAAGTATCTATTCATGAAGTTCTCAAGTATTAAAAGTAAAAGGTAGCGGCAAATAGTAAAGTATCCCTCAACTAAGACACTATTCAGTATACTGTACAGTAAACCCTTTTATACTAGCTATACTGACTCTTTTATATTGGATTTCAGTTAAACTGGACTTAACAGTCAAGCTGTAAATATCCCTCTATTGATCGAAAAGTCTAGTTTATATGAAAAGTAAAATTAACTCTACAAATTGCCCAGTTTATCAGAATTCCAGAATATACGAGTTTGGTTAGCTAAACTAATTATTAAGAATAATTCACTGGTCAACAGCTAAAATAGTTCACATATGAGATTATGCTCAGATAATTCATTTGATATTGCTAAATTTGAATCTGATATTTGATTTTTTTTATCAGACTCGGGTTTATAAAAGAAATCAATAGGTACAAATATTCAATATTCCGTCACTTGTGTCGTGCAACACATATTTAAACCAAAACAGACTAGCTTCTCTCTTATGTGATTGCTTACATGACTAACTTCACATTGTTGAGTATGATTTATATGATTTATTCTACTATCAGATCTACTTTCTTAAACAATCAAAAAAATAGTAAATATGATGACATTAATTGTCTTACGCGAGATAACAATATTAAACATGTCACAGATAGGCTTAAAAGAAATCGTACCAGAAAGCAAAAGTTAAAATCCTTTATATTGACAAAATATGAAGTTCTAAAGGTTATTCTGAACTTTGCACTTTCTTTTGTACAGCTCGCTTTCTTCTCGTTACAGCGTCCAACAATAGTCGCTCATCATCTTAGGACTGAATTGTCCCTGATATCTGCTCTCCATTATGGCGATCTCTTGATGAAATCTTTCACTGTGTTCATCACTAATGTCTCCAAGGTTATATGGGTGAAGGAAAATATGAGAGTGGAAAAAATGCAATTTCAAGGACATCCTTGCTCCCACTGCATGATAATTCTACACCATGGTTGTAACGATTTCTTTGTAGGTGTCAGCACGATAGTTTCCAAGAAAAAGCGTTGACACATTGACAGATAATTCCCATGAGTTTACTCTAGTGGGTTCAAGGCCTTGGTTAATTCGCTATCAGGAACTAGTATGCAAATCTGTGGTCTTTTCAAGTCACCTGCTTTAAACTTGGCTTTGGAAACCACACCACATAGTTTCTAACATAAGTGCCAGATGCAAATGAGGAGAGAAACCCATGCTACCCCAACTGAAAGGTCCTTAACGAGCTTATCATAGATCTTGGTCTCACAAAGTCCAATACTGTGCTTTTAACTTCCAGACCTAAGCCGTGGGATTTTTTAGATGACACTCTGCAAATATCAGGTCAGAAAAAGCATCACTATAGTTTTTTAAGCAATTTTACACGTCAAGATAAACTTTTCTTTTGTCACAATGTGACCGGTCTGTTTGAGGCAATCTGAATCGCATGTGACCCCAACGCGTGGCGCCTCTACATTAACAGATCAGGTAGGAGCCTCAAAGCAGAGCTGCTTCATAAAGGGAACATGCATCCATCTCTGCCCCTTGCTCACTCAATTCAGCTGAAAGAGGAAGACAGCAGTGTCAAGATCTTGCCAGATGCATTGGAATATGAAAAGTTCGGTTGGGAGGTTATCGGAGACTTTAAAAGGTGGCCTTCTTGGTGGGTCTCTAAAGTGGTATTACCAGGTTTCTTGTTATGTTTGCCTTTGGGAGAGTAGGGTCACCGTGGCACACTACCATAACTGGGATTGGACATAACGGACCGAGTTTAGTGTGGGGAGAAACAATATCAAATGGTAACGTTTGTTAGACCCCAGAAAAGTACCGTTTCCTTCTCTGCATCTGGGACTTATGAAACTATGTAGAGCTTGTTGAGAACTTGGTGAGAAACTACGGTAAGATTGGTTGCATGATGTCCCTAAAAGTCCATTTTCTTGACGCTTATCTTAAAAAATTAAGGAGAACATGGGAGCATACTCAGAGGAGCATGGCGAGCGCTTTCATCAGGATTTACTGGAGTTTGAACGCCGCTATCAAGGATCGCATAATGAAAATCTGATGGGAGAATATATTTGGGGGCTAATTCCTGAAAGTAATTTACAGTATAAGCGTAAATCACGAAAACTAATCACTTATAATATTTTTTGATTGTTTCACTATTGTAATTCTAGAATAAATAAATGCTGATTTTGTATCATGCTTTCTTTCTACTTTATACAAATGAAAGTTCAAATTCGCTACTTCCTTCCAGGGGGAATAGGTAAATTTCATATAAATATCATTTTCCTGGACAAAAAAGTAAAGTTTGAAATAAATAAAAGCGTTTTTTCATGTCTTCTAGAGAGAACAAATAGAAAATAACAGTTGCTACCAAAGACAAAAATCGTATTACTAATTTAATAAACTGACTTCCTCTCTCAGGCGGACAAGCGGGAGAGACAAACTAATTGTCTATCAGGTATGAAAGGATGCATGTGATTGGTTCAAACCAGACTAAACGCTTGTGATTGATCATCCTCTGATTTTTGCTTCTCGTCAAAGTAAACTAAGAAGTATCGAATACATCTATGCTTTTAAAATGTAATGAAGTAAAAGTACTATAAGGGAAAAATACGCAAGTAAAAGTAAGAGTACTCTAATTACTGAGTATTTTTTAGGAAGAAAAATCCTAACAAAATTCTTTGAGTACAGTACTTAAGTAATTGTACTTAGTTACTTAACAAGTGAGTGTTTAGCTTTTATTTAAATTTGGTTCTAATTTTAGGATGAAAAACTATTCTAATATTCGCATTTCATTGGACTCTGGGTAGTTTTATTATTTTAATATATTTAAAACTAATTTAGGACTTATTTTTATGTGATCTCGTATGCGGTAGGGGTCTTTTTTGCTTAGAACCAGCACCGTGTGTATTTACTTTCCCTGAAGCTGCTTTTTGTGACAATAGGATGACCTAATGGCCAAGCTAATATATACATAGATGAAAACTGAAATAAACTTTCAGCTCTAAAGACCTATAATTTAGATGGAAAATATTGGTATTATGCTCAGTCTCTCAACACTAACCACTGAGCGTTGAGAGGAAATATTGAAAAGTTTTTATAGCACCTCAACAACCTTAAACTAGCTAATGACTTCAACAAAGCATATGTCCAGCATGTCATCTTCCAAATATATATATATATATATATATATATATATATATATATATATATATATATACATATATATAGTACAAGAGAAAGAGAAATATTGCGAAAGCCCTGTGATGGTTATTACCACCCACAGAACTTGCATTTGCTTTCTCTCTCTCTCTCTCTCTCTCTCTCTTTATATATATATATATATATATATATATATATATATATATATATAGATATATATATATTTGCTAATTGATAGGAATACTTAAAGAAAACTGAATAATGATGCAGTTGCAAACAAAACTAAATCTTTCAAATATTCTCAAAGGACACTCAAAAGATGGCAATCTGCTTAGACTGATTATAATTTGCGGTGTAGGGTGCCACGCGTACAAACCTTCTCAGTCTTTAACGAATAACCCATCCATTCTAGTGGGTAGTATCTCTAAAGCTCAAATTGTTCATTATCGTGATTTTGGTAATAAAATTTAAGACCTATCAAATAATCAGTTGCTAACCTTTGATGTTAATACCCATTTTACTAAATTCCCTGTTTATGAAGCCCTTGATGTAATTATTAAAAGTTGTCTTTGTCTACCTTACCATTATCCCTACCATGTGATAAAATTGTTATGTTTGTTCGTTTGTGCATTACAGACAATGTGTTTAAAGGTGAAGATTGTTTGTAGGGACAGAAATATAGCTGGAGTGTGAGTAATCCCCGTTCCCCGATCCTATGTAATCTTTTAATGGAAAACTTTGAGAAACACCCCCACCCATATCTCACCTAATACCATAACATTGCTCCGTTATGTTAATTATGTATGTGTCACATGACCTACTAATGATAACGCATTTGATTCATTTTTTGAACAATTAAACAAAATTTCCCCCACCATTACATTTAAAGTAGAATGGGAACAAAACGACTCATTGTCATTTCTTGATTTCATAATATATAAAGTAAACAATAAAGTATATCGTTCTGTTTACCAGAAACGAACCAACTATACTGCCTATATTCACTATTTCTCTTGCAACGACGAATATGTTAAAATGTCTGTAGTTTCTTCCCTGTTCCTGAGAGCATATTGCATATGTGGTCCTTGTTTCCTTCACGATGAAATCAACACGATCATCCAAACATTATTTTTTTTATTATTTTTTTTTTAAAGTAGCCTAGTTCTAGGCTGTCGTGTTTTTCGGTGACCAATGCCCAAGTGGGTAGTTGCCAGATGCGCTCTATAAAATTAAAAAACAAAAAAATCATCCAAACATTCATTAAGTTGCAGTATCCCTTTTGGTTCATAGAAAAATATTATAGAAAAAAGCCATAACTATTAAAAGCCAATAATTATTATATTACATTCCCAATTAATTAATTTTAAAAAGGTAGGACGGGCCAACAACATCAATGTTGCCTTTCAATACGACAAAACGATCTGAAATAGTGTCTAAAAATAGATCCATCAATAAAGAAACGGCGTTTATTATATTCCATGCAAAACAGGCAATCAAGTATACATACATTAGTGAGAGAAGCAGATTCCTGGTTTCACAAATAAATCCATTTCAACACTACTAGAGGTTCTTTCCTACATTTACTGGTACATACGTTATTGTACTTATTTGGATATATATATATATATATATATATATATATATATATATATATATATATATATATATATATATATAAATATACGTGATAGGGCCTTATCGTGTACGGCCTTAGAGCAACTTACACACACTTAGGGCTAACACGAGCTATTTATATGACGGGATCGGCGGCAGTTATAGCTCCTCCGTTGCACTGGCACGAATGACTTCACGCGGTCGGAATACCAACCGACATGAACCGACTAAGCGAGCATATCACGCACAACGTGACTAAGATTGAGGCCTGTCTCTATTTTCTCATCACACGTTTGACTATGACCTTCCACTAGTTCCCTCGCATAAGCCACTTATTTTGGCAAATTCATGGTAGAGTACGAGGTTACACTCACCAGTGTCCGAAGGGCACTAAAGGGACACTTTGGAAGGCCCCCACGCATTCGCCCGAAGCCTGTCTCTAAGAAAAGGTTCACTTTTGGCTTTATATCAATCAAACTAGGTAAAGCTCTCCTCTGATGGATCATTTGCTTTTAGGCAACATGCTGCCATCTGTGCAAGGAACTTCTAGAAAACGTTAGAATCCAAGGGGATCAAAAACGCCATGTAGTCTCTTAATTGAAGGCACCAAAGTAATTGATGCTTTCCTCAGCGCACTCATTACTTTGGTCTACCTTTGAGCCTCGCGTGAAAAAGAGCGACTCAGGACCGGACAGGCCAATCTTGTCCTGGTCGCTTGCCGAAGTGGCTCGGATCTCTCCTTTCCCTTGAGACCCCGCCTAGGGAGAGGAATCCTTAATCTTATTTATCTTCTTGCTTTTCTTCTTCTTCTCCTTATTATTATTATATGGAGTTCAGTGTAAGGCGTGAACCCTCCTCTCTGCTCGAAAAAAATCATAAAGGCCCCTGAAAAATTATCGGGATCCTACGTAATATTCTGATGGGATTGCTCAAAAGAAGGTAAAAGTAAAGCCTCTTGCGACGTGGGGATTGTGAGAGGAGAGCCGCTCCATCGGTGGAAGAAGTGTCTTGTTTTAGAGTGTCCTTTCCGCCGTGATTTGTATGAAAGAGTAAAAATGCATGGAAAGTAGATACTATTACCACACAAGGCTTATAGAAGTCAAAAGAAAAGTCTTCACAGGGTCAAATTTATTCCAGAAAGTGATAATTTAAACATACTCGGCCTACGGGTTCGAGCTACATAAGCATTAACTACCTCGCACGCAATGCAGGCGAAATTGACCTAGAGCTATGACATTATAGGCTGGTGCCGACGTAGCCACCTTATATGTCTACTGGAAGTTAGTCAGCAGAATCGACCACCCAATTCACATTGTGCCTAATACGCTCCTTAGCCATCAAAGAGGGCCCCCACATCTCCTCCAAGCTAGGACTGGAATGTATGTTCTTTAAAAGGAATTGCCACGACCCCACCACAAAAGGGATGAGGACTGGGCAGGGGCATATGCTATTTACACCTGGGATGATGTCTCCCTTCTTCTCTTCGCTTGAAACACCTCCTTTCAGGCAGCGGCTGTGCAGCTACTGCGTAAATTCCTCCACCAGCGGCACTTCGCCGCGTCATAGCAAGGTCACCGAGGCCCTTTTTCTTGCTCAGAGACTTGAGCGGGAGACACCCCCTCTAAGGAGACTACTCGATCAATCCCATAGGTCAGTTCCTTGACGACCAAAACGACGAGCTAAAGATAGATCTCCGAAATGTGGACGAGTTTACCTATCACTGTCCGAGAATCGCATTTTTTTCTTGTCTCACTCTACCTTTTTTCTCTCTGGATTTTGGGAGGGGAGTAGTTGATTATCTCCATGGTAGTGATCACTTTCCCATTAACATATAATTTGCTTGGCCGCTGCCGCCTGAGAGCGCACCTTGATGGTACTTGATGCGACGTTGTCTTCCGCATTTCAGGAAATGACTAATTTATCTGTCTCGGTCGAAGACTTGTGGTCGGTAGAGGAGGCCAATGAGTTCTTCTCCGGCATCCTCATTGCGTGAATTCAACTAATATTCCTAGAACGTCTGGATGTTTTGCATGCGAGACTCTCACGTGAAGGTCAGCTGAGTGTGAGGCGGCCTTCAAACAAAAGCGTTATGCCTACAAGCACTATAAGCGCCGCTAGAACTATTTAACTCTCGGTGAATTTCGTAGAGATAGGGCCAGGTTCCGGTATGTTTCGAAGCACGACCACCGCTCTTCTTGGCGGCATACGTGTCTTCACTTAAGGGAAAGACAACTCTAGCATAGGTGTGGAAGCAAGTCAAAGGAATTCGGAGCAAGTTCTCGCAGGACCCGCCTACCGTCCTCCAGGAGAATGGGACAGCAATCTCGGACCCCACGTCTGTGGCGGAATCCTTCGTGACCGCATTCTCTAGAAGGAAAGCTGCTCAGCAATCTTCCAATGTGCGTTGTGATGTCACGGAATGCCACCGACTGGACTTTACCTACAGAGGCGGAAAATCCTTTAACGACGGGTTTACTTTGAATGAGTTGCGTTCCGCTGTTGCTTTTGGCGCGGACACCGCCCCTTGTCTGGACGATGACGTGTACGCAATGCTTCGACACCTGAGTGAGCGAGACATGGCATTTCTGTAAAATTTGTTCAAATTTGTCCCAGACTCCTGGAGAATCACTACGGTGGTCGCCTTTCGAAACCCGGGTCGAGGTCACTCTACTCCTGCCGGTTTCTGACCAATCTCTCTAAACTCCTACCTGTGCAAGTTGATGGAGAAATCCTCAAATGTTAGACTAGGCTTTTTTCTAAACAACAGAGGCCATCTGTTTTCTGCACAATACAACTTCCGAAAGTTCTACTCCACATCGGATGCTCTGCTCCGACTGGAAAATGCCGTCTGCGAGGACTTCATTCCTAGATAGCACTACGCCAAGGTATTTTCTGATCTAGAGAAGGCCTATGGCACCGAATAGTTATACGGTATCATGAAGATTCTCCACACAATGGGGACAAGAGGACGATTTCCAATCTTTAAATCAGAATTTTTTGCGAGATCGTAATTCTGCGTACGGTTGGGAGGAGCCGTCTCCGGAATAGTGGAGCGAACAAGAGGGCGTTCAGTAGGGAACGCTCTTTTCCCTGAACATCAATGGTATCACTAGTGCTGCCGTACGATGTTCTCGCTACGTTCTACGTGGACGACCTTTTGATTTCTTTTGGCACGTCCCTGATGCCAACTCTGCGGCGTCGACCCCAACACGCATTGAACCGTGTCTCTCGCTATCCCCAAGCGCACAGGCTTCAGTTTTCCTTGGCCAAGACTAAGTTGGTGCCCCTTTTCCACCACATCCACCGCTCCACATTGACTCTGACTTATTATAAAATGGAGTTCACCTGGAAGTGGAGTCGCACTCGTTCCTTGGTCTTGTATTTGACAGACGGCTCACTTTGGATGCTCATATTTGCACCCTAAGGTCTCTTGCCATCGCCTTGGGTATTTTGCGCTCTGTAAAGTTCAGCTCTTCCGGCGCTGAGTTGGATACTGCCATACTTTTTTATCGATCTTTTTTGTTCGAAGCTCGACTACGGTTGCGATTTTTATGCATTGGCAGTAGACCATATATTGCGGAAGGAGTACTCGATCGATCACAATGGCCTTCGCTGTAGCCCGGTGCCTTCCGCACGTCTCCCATTGAGAGCCTACTTGTCGATGCTGGGATGATCCACTTTCCCTGGTGCCGTGCACAGTGCATTATTCGCCTGTACGGGTGAGCCTGGAGGCTTTCCCAGTCGCTAAAAGCTCTCACTGCAACCGCAGCTGATCTCGGCGGTATCTATTCTTGCGAGAGACGCCAATCATAGCCTAAGCCCTTTGTTTTTGTTGCTGAAAACTCCTTCGAGAGCTCGGTATACCTCTCGGGCAGGTGGTGTACCTCGTTCTGCCCAGGACGCACCGTGGAGGGTATCACCTTTGACTATTTGTCGCCACCCTTCTGCTCCCAAAGCCTCTACAGCGCCGGGAGTATTGCGTTCGGCCTTTTTGGAGAACAATTAGTGTAACGCTGGAACCGTGCCAGTGTACACGGATAGCTCCAAGTCCCAAGAGTGGGTTGGTTTCCACGCCGTTTCTCCTCTGTTTAAAATCAGCGAGGCTTGACCAGACTTTGCGTCTGTCTTCACGGCCAAGCTGTTTGCCATAGACCGCTCGGTACGGGAAATAATGCGACGTGCCCAGTTTGGAGATGGATTGTGATTTATAGTTACTCACAAAGTGCCTTGCGTGCTCTCGGGGCATTGGAATCTCACATCCCTTGGTTCGCAATATCCGTGACGCCACGTTTTGGCGAGCCGGGCGGATGTTGAGATTAGCTTCTGCTGACTTTCTGGACATAGAGGAATTGCAGGGAATAAACATGCTAATGAGGGCTCAAATGGTCCGCAAGGACCAGCGCTCATACGCAGGCGCATGGTGATCCCGGAATGACGTACTATCTATCCATGAACCTGGTCTAGCATAATAAATTCGGTTCAGGTGAGAACAGTTCCTCCTGCTACAAAATATGGGTAGACGAAAGGCTGAGAGGAGAGTCTTAATGAAAAATAAAATAATAAACAAAGAAAGATAAAGAAGTGCTGAGTTGGGACGAAAGTAAAGCGCACTAACAACTTTCCCATGACCAGGGTGAAAGTTTATTATAACCTAGTGACAGGGTTTACCTAATTTTCACTCATCTCCAGAGGTTTTCCAGATCCTCCGGTTACCAAGTGTAACAGTCCAAACATGGTAATCTGTCCCTCTCCTACGGGGTGCGAGCAATTATTCTGGGCTTTTACTAGAGAGATGAATATTGCAGTTAACATCATGTAGCTGACCCTGAATGAGAAACTTCGCTATTAACCGTTCAGTAGGCGCAAGGGAAGAATTCTGTGAGGTAAGGTCAAGTAAAATCACTTGATGAATGCAAATCGTTCCTGAATAACCTGAAAAATCATGTTGAGCTGGGTACGATCTGGTTCTTCTCAAATGAAAAGAGCTTTTGCCAAGACCAGTTGTATAACATTCTGAAAAACACTTGAATTGCCCTGCGACGTTCTAAATATCATGAAGATCAGGTTTCTTCATAGCATAATGGCCTCTGGCTGTGTCTCAAATGAAGGTGACGCCATGATCCCCCCCAAATGTTTGAGCAGATCCTTAGGCTCAATTCAATGACCATGAAGAGCTGCAAGAGATTGTGGATAAACCTTGGCTAGAAATGGTCACTGCTAGAAGGACCTACCTCCGGAAAGATCAGAATTGGGCTTCACCATCTCCAGATTCTGGCCTTATAGATCCCCCAAATTTAATCCCATGGATTGCCACCTCAAGTACTATAGGTGGTCAATATCAATAAGGTGTTTGAAGATCATCAGAGGAACACAGTGAGGATCGAATGTGAAAGTGTACGGACTTGTTTTGAGGCTGGGCTGGAACCTCACGTCGGCTAATTTAACTAAAATCTTATATCACATCCATAATATATTTCACATATTTATCTATTTTTAAATACATCCATTATTGGCTCAGATTATGCGGTTCTTTTCTTTTATGCAAACCTTCGAATTTAGCCCGAACAACCTGTATATACAGTACCTCCCAAAGTTAATATCACAATTGTCTTTAAAATAATCATTTATTTTCATTAAAATTGCATAGAATTTTATTCGGTGAAATTTTAATTTGATAATGTTAAAGTTTAATTTTATAGAACAACAGATAAAAAAGTTATCAGTAAAGAAATGTCTAATTGAATAAATGATGAGCTCAGAACTATAGAATATTAAGTACAAATGCATCGATTAACAGAAAATGACATAACTATCTGATTGTGCAAACCTATAGTCACACGGCCTTCCCACATGACTTGGTGAGACTAACATAGGCTTTCTTATATGACCAAGCGCACCTTCCTCTAAGCTACCTTCTACCTCCGTGGCACAATAGATAGCTAAACAACTTCTCTCCCATTAGTCAGAAAGATTCTTGCTATCTCTTTCCTTTTTCTCCGAAAGCAATTGTCTTTAGGAACAGAAGTTTTCTTCTTAAATAGACAGGCAATCCCAAACTCTTGGAATGGATTAAATCGTCTTGTCAAAATGAGAAAGACACTATTCACTCCCCGCAAGATAGAGTTCCTACAAGTCTTGCACATGAAGAACTTGTCTACCTCAATGCGTGACCCCTCCTCTCTTGCTGGTATCCATTTTAACTGGAGTATTAAACAATGCATTTCAAGGTAAACAATGTCGTTGCATTTCGAAGCCTAATTTCTCAATTGCTTGACAAGTTCTTAGTCTAATCTAGTTCATTTTTTTTTTAAATTAGAGTACTTAATTCACTCAGTGCGATCACAAATATTAAAATTCTTTGAATTGCATAAATATCAATTCCTATATAATTGCAGGTTTTTGACAGTGCTATAAATGAAGCGGAATTATTCCGTGTAATAATATTTGATGTTATTACATTATTTCGTATATGGAGGATGCAAACGATTTTCTTTCTCATGGTAACTGTCTGAGGAAGAAATAAAGCTCATTTTATTTTTTGAGATATTTTCCTCAAATTTGCGTCAGTTTGTCTTCATGAAAAGTTCTGTCGATCTTACTCGATGAACACGCTTGTGAACTTGATAACAACCTCTAGGTTACTTCGGAAACAAGACAGTCTTTGGAAACTATCTCCCGTTATAGGGTCCTAAAAGCTCTGGTAATCGTGGGCATCAGCTCGTTTTTAGTATGGCAGTTGCATATTTTGTTCTTTCGGCTGTGAGGAAGGGCGCAGTTTCTTTCTGTCCCACGTAAGGCCCCCTTCTGCTACCGTGTCGAGCAAGTGCTTAACCACAGCACCTAGAACACGGATATTTCCGCGCTGTCCAGCCTGAGGCTATCAGGAGAGAAGTGAGGTGGCATGATATCACTTTAACTCTTGACGACAAGGCAGACTATCTTTGTTGCTGGAAATTTCAGAGTACGTTCTTGGGTGCGACAGCGAGCAATCTTTTGTTTTTTTGGAGCTGATCTTCGGGCCTTGGCAAAAAATATTCTCGTCGCAGTATGACCACAGCATATCTGGCTGTTTCAAATTTTTTATCATCTTCTCGGTTTTCTTGATTCGCTTTTCTTGCATGGACTTGAAAAATTAATTGTTCCCTCTTCATCTTTTATGAAAGTAGAGAATTTCCTTATGCAACACCAGTCTGATGAGCTTTTTATCAACACGTGTCTCACTTGCCATGCCACTTATCGTATTTCCTGAGTGATTGTAAAAAAATAGGCGTAGTTCAAATGTGCGAAAAAATATCTTCCGCACCTTGCATAATTAGTAACATTAAATTATTTTCTGTACTAAAACAAAAATCACACTCTCTTTCCTTGCAACCTTCTCTCTGAGGGTTCAATGCATTTGTTTGTTTCAGATTTGAATCTGATGAGCTTTTTATCAACGTTTCTCCCTTGCCATGCCACTCATCGAATCTCTTGAATCATTGTTGATGATCTGAATTATTCTGCTAAAAACTAATGCAAATATGACCTACGACAAAAAAGAGAATGTTAAGTTTATGTTTATGCAGTCATAACACTGAACAAATGATCAAGAAGAGGTATGCTGACTCCTATCGTCAATATCTTTTGTAGATCTTGGGCCGCAGGGCTTTAACATTGTTTAGGTGTCATTCTTTTACTTTCTCTTTCGAATCTTTGCTAAGGGTCATCAATCTTCGTCGGTTTTTGAGCTATAGCCTTCTCACTGAATATCTTCGATAGGTAATCTATCGTATATAAATCAGGGGATTGCGCGGCTAGGTTCATCATTTCAATATTCTCCGCATACAACAACGTTATGAGAATGCATACTAACTCAGAGTTTACTTTGCCACATAAACAAACGAGCTGGAATATTCCAGGTTAGCACTTAAAATTCACCCCTCTTTTTCGTTCATATGGGATTTAATTTTTACCTCTAATAAGCCTTGCATGCTGCCTTAAATCCGATCCGAATAAATAAATTTGATTTTGTCAGAGAAAAGGTGTTTAACTCCTTTTCATCACTCTAGATGACATACTCAGTAGCAAACTTGAACCTAGTTGCTTTATTCTTTAAACTCATGCATTATCACTTAATATGGAAGAGTCTTATTGTTCCCATTTCTCTCAACGGCCGCAAGGCAGTCAGACGAGACATTCCTGTTCATGTACTTGGAAACTTGATGTGAAATACTCCTTTAAATCATTTCTTCATCGCGTTCCGTTACATCCTGCAATCTTCAATAGGAGTGATTTTTGATTCGTCACCCGCTTTCTCCGTCATGTCGTAGTGCATGATATCATCTTGCTGCTTTATTATGCGGGAAATTACATTTTTTTTACCAATAACAATGAGTCAAAATGACAGTGTCATTTATTCACTTCTCTACTCGACTTCCTGCTTTCTTGACTATAGCTCGTACGTAGATGAGTATTGCCATCCTTGGCAATCGACAATATATCTGGAACGTTCTTAATATAAATTGGTTAAAAAATAGATGAGTAAACTGAAAGTTGTAATTTTAGTTCTTTAGTATTAGACGTATCGTTTTATCTGATACAAATTTCCTTACTCATATCTTTTTTATCAGCTATTGTAGGGAATTAAACCTGGATATTATCAGATGCAAATTTCAAGGAATATTTTGTTTAATATACATAAAAATTAAGTGTATATTTTGATGTCATTAAAAAATTTCCTCGAATATCTAATAAATCGTTCTAGCCTATTCTAGCAGATTTTCTTAATCACAGGAACTTTAAGACCACGAAACTTAGAAATAATTAGATGTACAAGAGCCGTTATTCTTTATAAAATTGTTAGTTTCAGTTTTTAAATAGCTCAAAATGGTCTAAAGCAAAGTACAGCTTAAAGGCATAGGAGAGCCTTTTACCTATTTACAAAACTCAATCCAAAATTATTTAGAAATATTCAAACTCATGAACATCCCATTTGCCTCAACTAAGAGAATCATATGCAAGTAGAGTGATATTGCAATAATCAAATCTTTGTCAAGATGTGGAATTTATTACAGTAATCCAAGTGTTAATCATAATAATATTTGGAAGAGTATAGTTACCCCCCCAAAAAACAAAAAGAAATAAATCAAGGTTAGGGGGATTAGTAATTATTTTTTTAAAAATTTTATAAAGCCCATCTGGCAACTATCCACTTGGGCATAAGTCGCCGAAAAACACGACAGCCTAGAACTAGGCTACTTAAAAAAAATATATATGAAAACATAACGATATAAATTGGAAAACTTAACAATCAGGAAGTAGTCTCCGGCAGCTGGGGAAGGTCCCCCTCACCCCGTTGCAGGAGAGTGCAACCTACAAACAAAACAATAACAAAAAAAGGAACCTTAAATAGAGAGGAGAAGCCCGGCCTCCCCCCAAAAGTCAACAAGTCCACAAGTCAATGTGCACGAACTCGTCCAAGCACAAGGGACAGGCGGTAGCGACCCCGCCCATCCCAGGACCGAGACAAGTATTGTGCGCGAAGATCACCCAACTTAGACATTCGACAAGAATGTGCCAAACAGTCTGGGTCGCGACGCAGTCGTTGCAATAGGGACCAGGCGAGCGCTCCATCAAATATCGATGCGTCACACGAGTGTGCCCGATTCGGAGACGACAGAAAGCAACCTAAAGCCGCCGCGGCATTGGGGGATAGGTACATGGGAACAGTCGCGGCGCAATCGCACGAAACTTTAGGTTCCCTTCTACCGTCTCCCATCTTCTTTGCCAATCAGCCGAAGAGCTGCCCGTATTCCTGCCTTGTAGTCGGTGTGAGGAAGAGCGAAACGCTGGTTCGGTTGCCGAGTCCTCGCGGACTCTTTGGCGCCCTCATCGGCGCGCTCATTCCCCGCAATTCCTACATGTCCAGGAACCCAGCAGAAGATAATCTCGACATCTGCCCAGCTCGCCAAAACCGTGGCATCACTGATATCGCGAACCAGGGGATGCAGAGATTCCAATGCCCCAAGAGCGCTCAGGGCGCTTTGTAAGTTGCTATAGATCACAATCCGGTCTCCAAACCGGGCACGTCGCATAATCTCCCGTACCGAGTGGTGTATTGCCACCAGCTCGGCCGTAAAGACAGACGCAGCGCCTGGTAGAGACCCGCTGACTTCAAACAGAGGGGATACAGCGTGGAAAACGACACACTCTTGGAACTTAGGGCTATCCGTATACACTGAAACGGTTCCAGCGTGAAACGATGTGTGCTCCAAAAATGTCGAACGCAATACTCCCGGCGCAGTATAAGCTTCGGGAGCAGAGGCGTGGCGACAAATAGCCAAATGTGGTACCCTCCAGGGTGAAGTCCTGGGCAGAACCAGGGGCGCCACTAGCCAAAGAGCTATATTTAGCTCTCGAAGAAGTTTCCTGGCCCTAAACTCAAAGGGTTTAGGGTATTAAACCCAAAGGGTTTAGGGTATGACTGGCGTCTCTTTGCGGCAGAGGCACCATCGAAATCAGCTGCGGATGCAGTGAGAGCTGTTGACGAATGAGAAGGCGCTGGGCTTGCGCTTAAAGGCAAGTGGTGCACTGCACGCGGCACAGAGCGAGTAACATCTCCCCAGCATCGACCAAGAGGATCTCAATGGGGGAAGTGCGGAAGGCGATGGTCGCAAGGCAAAGGCCGTTGTGGTGGATGAAATCCACCTTCCGCGATAAACGCTCAGCTGCGGATGTATAAAACTTGCATCCGTAGTCAAGCTTCGAGCGAACAAAGGATCGATAAAAAAGTAAGGCAATAGCCCAATCAGCGCCCCAAGCGCTGAACGTCACGGACGGAGAATATCCATAGTGCGGGTACAAGAGACCATAAGGTTGCGAATATGAGCCTCCCAGGTGATGCGTCGGTCGAATACAAGACCAAGGAAACGGTGCCAATCAACCATATCCAGGCGCACCCCATTAAGAAACAAAGCTGGGGCGGGGTGAAGCTGTGGATGGCGGCAGAAGTGCACTACCTTAGTCTTGGCCAAAGAAAACCGAAACCTGTGCGCTTCGGCATAGCAAGAGACGCGGTTCAATGCCTGTTGGAGTCGACGCTCTAGAGTTGGCATCTAGGCCGCGCCAAAAAAGATCGAAAGGTCGTCCACGTAGAGCTTAGCGAGAACATCTTCCGGCAGCACCGAGGTGATGCCGTTGATGCTCAGGGCAAAGAGTGTGACACTGAGGACACTTCCTTGCGGGACACCCTCTTTCTGCTCCTTTGGGCCGGAAAAGGCTCCCCTCACCCGTACGCGCAATCGACGATCTCGCAAAACTTCAGGTATAAACGTTTGGAGGCATCCCCTCGCCCCCCTTCGTAAGGGGCGCGGCGATTTGCCATCCTGGCCGCCGTGCTGACGGGATCCAGCGCTCCGTCTGGCCCCAGCTTAGCCTCTCTTACTTCCTTCAAAACACTTGTTTCCTCTTTTTTCACACAACCTCTCCCACAACTTTCTCTGGTCAGCCTCTAATTTCACAGGGTATTTGCTGACCTTCCTTTGAGCCAACCGTCCCGCATCGGGGCTGAGGGGGTGGGGGACAATGTTCCCTAACCCCTGAGCTCCAGTCTGGGGTGGCTGGTTTTTAACAACCTGCTTTATCCCTACCCATACCTTCCTCACATCCCTTTTCCTCTCGTCTTCAAAATCTATCATTTATACGCCGTGTTCAAGGTGGAGCCGCCATGCCGATGGACTGCCAGACCGCCAGGCGGAAGGGGTGGTCCCAAATGGCGGTGCCTGGCTCTGCCGGGCTTGTAAGCACCTCTCGCAGTGCGGGCTACTGCGAGAGGTGTGCGCTATTGCATCCCGTGTTAAAAAAAAGGGTCGCCATGCCCAATGATGAAGACCAAAAAAAAAAAACTCCACATCCAACTTTCCCTCAAACATCAACGGAGCCGCCCGCGGGCAGCTCCACAGGAAAAATGAAGGTCCCCCCCTGTGCTTGCACAGGGGAACCTCCATATATCTCTAACTGGAGAGGAGGTTACTCCTCTCCTACGCCTACGGGTGCAGGAGACTCCCCCTCACCCCCTTCTCTGGAGGTGCTTTCGGGCACCTCTCTTTTCCCAGCGGCAGTCCCCTTTTTTCTTCCCAAGGGGACTGCCAAGAAAGCCAGCAGGCAGCCCTTAGCCAGCGGCTCCCCATCGAATTGGCTCGGTAGGGCAAACCCCCTTAGGAGGGAGAGGGAAGCCAGGCCCCTTCGGTCGCTTCCCTCAAAAGACCTGCTGGCAAGAATTTTAAACCTTGCCGAATTCAAGGCCTGTGCCTCCCCACACAAGACTGGCGACACTGCCAAGGGGACCTGCGATGTCCTGGAGGGGAGTGGCCAACTGGAGGCCCCTCCTGTGATAGACATGGTCCTTAAGGAGACTCAGCTTCAGACGGTAGGGCCTTCCATGGGGACCTGCGATGTCCTGGGGGGGATGGCAAACTGGAGGCCCCTCCTGTGATAGACATGGTCCTTGAGGAGACCCAGCCTCAGATGGTAGGGCCTTCTATGGGGGGGAATTCGGGCTCGGCGCCAAGCACCGAACCCGAATCCGCCCCTATGCAAGGTCCTCCTCAAATGGCTGAGGGCTCCGAGGCAGTAAAAGGAGGGGAGGGATCTCCTCCGACAGGTGCCCCTACGACAACCAGGACCTTCTCCATTTGGGAGAGGGACCTGGCTGAGGCCAGGCCATCTGGCCTGGGGGCTTCTGCAGGTGGAGGTGAGAAGCGGGTTCATTCCCTGCCCTCCTCTCCAAAAAAGAAAAAGACGAAAAAGACTCGGGGCTCCTCTCCATCCGCGGGAGCTGCGGAGACGTATGGGTCTGCTACCACTTTGGTAGGCAACCAAGCCAAAATCGGCATATCCGGCCCGTCTACCCACTCGTGTGCGGAGCCCCTGACAAAAACTAACACCAAGAGTGTACAGGGCGGAGCCTCGATGACATCGGGGCCCCTCATTCAAAGGTTACCTGGCGTTTTAGAGCACGCTGGCTTCAAACGCTTCCTCGTTATTCGATCCACTGATGGCACCATGTTGTCTAAGGGCAACATGATCCATCAGAGGAGAGGATTAGCTAGTGCAATTGGTAGAGAGCCGAAGGTAACCCGTTTCTCGGACGGCAGTCTTTTGGCAAATGCGGCGAATCCCGCCGAGGCGGCCAAGATAAGTGATCTTCGGACACTTCATGCCACTCCGGTGAGTGTGACGCCGCACTCTACCATGAACTTTGTGAAAGGAGTAGTTTATGCGAGGGAACTCGTTGACTACTCCATTGAGGACATCACCCTAGAGCTGGCTGACCATGGGGCCGTCAAGGTCGAACGTGTGATAAGAAAACAGGGAGGGGCTTCGAGACCCACCCCTACACTCTTCGTCACGTTCGACTGTGACAAGCTCCCTGAGTCGGTGCGTGCCGGTTGGTACCGCCACCGCGTGAAGGCATTCGTGCCACTACCGCGGCGGTGCTATTACTGTCACCGCTTCGGCTATACGAATCACTTATGTAGACCTGCAAAGTCGGGGTCACCCGAAGTCTGTGTAAATTGCTCCAAGTTCGCACACGATAAGTCCAAATTGTGTGTGGCCAAGTGTGTCAATTGCGGAGAGCCGCACCCTGCTTCTTCGAAGCAATGTGGTGCATATCTCCTGGAGGAAGAAATCCTGGCCGTTCCGGACCCAGGATAGACTCTCATTCCGCGAGGCTAAGGACTTGGTCCTGGCGCGCCCACCTCTGCCTGGGACGTCATATTCCTTTAGGAGTTAGAAAGGCACCCTCTGCTCCTGGCCCATCCAGGCCAACGAGCACGCTTGTTTCCGCGCCCACTCGGAGCCCTTCTGCGGCCTCTACCCAACCCGAGCGCTCCCCTGGTGAAGCTGGCGGCAAAAATGGTTCATACCCAGCCCCGGCTAAAACCAGGGCTCCCGCCTCTTACCCCAGCGTGACCGTTTCCCGCAAGGCGAAATGGCCACGCGCCTGCACCGAGTCGTTAGACTCACAGGAGGCAACACCCCTGAAGATGGTGGCTAGGCCATCTTCGGGGGTTCCTAAAGCTGTCCCCCGAGAGCAGAACAGCAAAAAAGGAGCTTCGGCTCCTTCGCCCACGCCCCGAGGTTGTGCGAGTGCCTCGGAGACGGTGATTCCTCCAAAGTGGCAGGAAAAAACTCGCATGGCGAGCCCAACTTCCCCCAATAAGTATTTGAAGGCGACAGCGCCTCCAGCGTTTGTCCGGCCAACAGCACCTCCAGCGCTTTGTCCGGCCAACAGCGCCCGGGGTTCTGCCTCCGGGAAGCGTACGGCCATTCCCGTGAAGGTCTTTCGTTCGAGGGGGGCCCCCGCGTCTCCTCCGAGCTAGGCCTCGAGGGCATATTCCTTCAATGGAATTGCCGTAGACTCCGGGCCAACTGGAAGGAGCTGCGGAGGCTCGTCTCGTCCCGCTTCCCGTTAGCTATGTTTTTGCAGGAGACCATGCTAGGCGCGTGCCCCCTGCCTGCCCTCCTGAAGTACAAGGGTCTTGCGACCCCACCACCGCGGGATGGCCGGGCTGGGGGATGCGAAGTTTCCAACCGGCATGATGTCTCCGTTCTTCCTTTCTCTTTAGATACCTGCTTTCAGGCAGTGGCTGTGCAGCTGCACCTGGATAGGAGGTATACTATCATTTCTGCGTACATTCCACCGTCAGCTGACTTCGACGCGGGGGACTTCCGCCGCGTCGTGGCACGGTTGCCGAGGCCCTATCTCTTGCTTGGAGAACTGAACGGCAGGCATCCTTTCTGGGGAGATTACTCCATAAATCAGGGGACCAGTCCTTGCCGATCTGATCGAAGAGCTTGAGATGGGTGTCCTAAACGTGGATGAGTTTACGCATCACTGTCAGAGAACCGCTTCATTTTCTTGCCTTGACCTATCTCTGTGCTCTTCGGATGCACAGCCTGATTTTGATTGGGAGGTGGTCGATGACCTCCATGGTAGTGATCACTTTCCCATTCAAATATCATTTTCAGGGCAACTGCCGCCTGAGAGACCACCTCGGTGGTGCTTGGCGCGGGCGTGGTGGCCTGCATTTCAGGAAATGACTGAATTATCTATCTCAGTCGAGGAGTTTAGGTCGGTAAATGAGGCCGTTGAGTTCTACGCCAACCTCATTGCCGTGGGCCTGACTACTATTTCTAGGACGTCTGGCCGTTTTGCACGCCGACCACTCCCATGGTGGTCGACGAGTGTGAGACGGCCCTCAAACAGAAGCGTTATGCCTACATGCGCTATAAGCACCGCCCGAACGATTTCACTCTCACTGAATTTCGTCGGGCTAGGGCTAGGTTCCGGTATATTTCGAAGCACGCCCGCCGCTCTTCTTGGCGGGCATACGTGTCTTCACTTAACGGGACCCCTTCAGCTAAGGTGTGGAAGCGAGTCAAAAGGATTGAGGGCAAGTTCTCGCAGGACCACCCTCCCGTTCTCCAGGAAAATGGGACCGCAATCTCGGACCCCGCGTCCGTGGCGGAATCCTTCGCGACCACATTTTCTGCATTCTCTAGCCGTGATGCTGCTCTTCCAGCATTCAATGCACGTCGTCACTTCGTGGAAGGCCGCCGGCTGGACTTTACCTCCAGAGGCGGAGAACCCTTTTACGACAAGTTTACTGTAAGGGAGTTGCGTTCCGCTCTCGCTTCGTGCGTGGACACTGCCCATGGTCAAGACGATGTCCCGTACGCCATGCTTCGACGCCTAGGTAAGCGAGGCATGGCCTTTCTGTTAGATTTGTTCAACAGGATCTGGGTGGAAGGTCTTCTCCCAGACTCCTGGCGAATCGCTACTGTGCCTGCCTTTCGCAAACCGGGGAGAGATCACTCTACTCCGCCTGGTTTCCGCCCAATCTCTCTAACCTCTTGCGTGTGCAAGTTGATGGAGAAATTGGTAAATGTTAGATTAGCCTATTTCCTGGACAGCGGAGGCCATCTGTCTTCTGCACAAAGCGGCTTCCGTAAGTTTCACTCCACATCGGAGGCTCTGCTCCGACTGGAAAATGCCGTCTGCGAGGCTTTCCTTCGTAGACAGCACTACGCCACGGTGTTTTACGATCTGAAGAAGGCCTATGATACCGCATGGCGATACGGTATCATGGAGACTCTCCACACGATGGGGGCGAGGGGACGCCTCCCAATTTTTATATTTGAAGTTTTGCGAGATCGTCGATTCCGCGTACGGGTGGAGGGAGCCCTCTCCGGCCCAAAGGAGCAGGAAGAGGGTGTCCCGCAGGGAAGTGTCCTTAGTGTCACACTCTTTGCCCTGAGCATCAACGGCATCACCGAGGTGCTGCCGGTAGATGTTCTCGCTACGCTCTACGTGGACGACCTTTCGATCTCTTTTGGCGCGGCCCAGATGCCAACTCTGGAGCGTCGACTCCAACAGGCATTGAACCGCGTCTCTCGCTATGCTGAAGCGCACAGGTTTCGGTTTTCTTTGGCCAAGACTAAGGTGGTGCACTTCTGCCGCCATCCACGGCTTCACCCCGACCCAGATTTGTTTCTTAAAGGGGTGCGCCTGGATGTGGTTGAGTCGCACCGTTTCCTTGGTCTTGTATTCGACCGACGCCTGACCTGGGAGGCTCATATTCGCAGCCTTAGGGTCTCTTGTACCCGCGCCATGGACATTCTCCGTTCCGTGACGTTCAGCGCTTGGGGCGCTGATAGAGCTACTGCCTTACTTTTCTATCGATCCTTTGTTCGTTTGAAGCTCGACTACAGATGCGAGTTTCATGCATCCGCAGTCGAGCGCTTATTGCGGAAGGTGGATTCGATCCACCACACCGGCCTTCGCCTTGCGACCGGTGCCTTCCGCACTTCCCCCATTGAGAGCCTGTTGGTCGATGCTGAGGAGATGCCACTCGCTCTGCGCCACTCGACTGTACGCGCGAGCCCGGCGCCTCCCTCAGTCGCCAACAGCTCTCACTGCATCCGCAGCTGATCTCGATGGTGGCTATGCCGTCGAGAGACGCCAGTCATACCCTAAGCCTTTCGGGTTTAGGGCCAGGAAACTCCTTCGAGAGGTAGATATCGCTCTCGGTCCGGTGGCGCCCCTGGTTTTGCCCAGGACGCCACCCTGGAGGGTACCACATTTGTCTATTTGTCGCCACGCCTCTGCTCCCAAAGCTTGTACTGCGCCGGGAGTATTGCGTTTGACTTTTTTGGAGCACACATCGTGTCACGCTGGAACCGTGCCAGTGTATACGGATGGCTCCAAGTCCCAAGAAGAGGTCGGCTTCCACGCCGTATTCCCTCTGTTTGAAGTCAGCGGGGCTCTACCAGGAGCTGCGTCTGTCTTCACGGCCGAGCTGGTGGCAATACACCACTCGGTACGGGAGATTACGCGATGTGCCCTGAGCGGAGACCGGATTGTGATCTATAGCGACTCACAAAGCGCCCTGACTGCTCTCGGGTCATTGGAATCTCTGCATCCCCTAGTTCGCGATATCCGTGACGCCACGGTTTTGGCGAGCCGGGCAGATGTCGAGATTATCTTCTGCTGGGTTCCTGGACATGTAGGAATTATAGGAATGAGTGCGCCGATGAGGGCGCCAAAGAGTCCGCGAGGACTCTGCGACCGGACCAGCGTTTCGCTCTTCCTCACACCGACTACATGGCAGGAATACGGGAAGCTCTTCGGACTGCTTGGCAAAGAAGATGCGAGACGGTCGAAGGGAACTTAAAGTTGCGTGCCATTGTGCCGCGACTGTTCCCATACCCCTCTCCCTCAATGCCGCGGCGGCTTCAGGTTGCTTTCTGTCGTCTTCGAATCGGACACACTCGTGTGACGCATCGCTACTTGATGGAGCGCTCGCCTGGTCCCTATTGCAACGACTGCGTCGTCCCCCAGACTGTTCGGCATATTCTTGTCGAATGTCCCAGTCTGGGTGATCTTCGCGCACGATACCTGTCTCGGTACCGGGATGGGCGGGGTCGCTACCGCCTGTCCCTTGTACTCGGGACGAGTGCGTGCACCATGACTGGTGGACTTATTGACTTTTGGGGGGAGGCCGGCCTTCTCTCTTTCATTTAACCAGTTTTAATTGTTGTTTCTGTTATTTTTTTTGTTATTGTTTTGTTATTGTTATTGTTATTTCTCCTTATTGTTGTTTCCTGTTCAATTTTTTAAAGTAGCCTAGAACTAGGCTGTTTGTTTACGGCGACTTATGCCTAAGTCGGTAGTCGCCAGATAGCCCCTTAAATATTAATAAAAAAAAACCCAAACTTTTATTGTAATCTACAAAATGGTAGAACAAAGTTTTCTATCACACCTGATGTCATATGCTTTTAATATCCAGTTAATTTACAATGAAGTTTCCAATGAAATCTTGCTGAACAAATGGTTCAACTTGGGCGTGAAAAGGTTCAAATAAAAAGAAAAACTCGTTCATTCGGAGGGAAACGATCAAAGAGAGCAAAACGCATGTGTAACATTGGCGATCACATACCAGAGAAGCCTCAAGGAAGGAGGCGTTGTGTTAAGTGTTCTGAAGAGAAGATTGACAAAAGAACAAAATACCATTGGAACAAATAATCCTGTAGAAAAAACCTACTGGGATAATGTCCCAAAATATTTTTTGCTATATAATAATAAAAAAGCTATTTTTTAACAGTTATTTTTTTAATCTTTTTGCCCTAAATAACATTTTAGATCTTTTAAATCATTAGTTGGAATAAAAAATATTTTGGTAGTGAAATTTAAGTCTAGCACTAAGCATGTTAAATAGATCACTCGAATAATTCTTTTCGAGAGCAGAAATTGCGTCACTAAGTGGAGAGGAGAGGGTTGATTTTTTGAAGTGCATCGCGCTGTAATTCTTGTGTATTTTGAGGTAATCATTGTGAATATTGAGGTAGTCCTTGTGAATCGTGAGGTAATCCTTGAACTTGCTATTCTGAAAGTAAATATTTCACCTTCAACATGAACTCTGTAGGTGTCTAAGCTTTTATGTTTTTTCAACGTTAAAATTCTCCAAAATATATCGCGATGAAGGGTTTTGAAGAAGTCAAGCAATGGACGACCAGAGCAACGTTTTTCTCTTTCCTAAATTGAATAAATGGCAGGAATCTGGTCGGCCATCTTGGCTACCTGGCAAAGAAGATGTGATATGGCTGACGGAAACCTAAGGTTACGTGCCAATGAGTCACACCTGTTGTCACCCCGCCCCATCCCAATGCCTCCACGGCTTCAGGTTGGTTTGACACTAAATATCCGAAATAATAAAGAAAGGTTTTGGATATACTATAATAAGCAAGACACAAATTGACACTGATAATGGCTGCTGGTAAACCTGTAAAAAAAAATAACAAACGTTCTACATCTGTAATTGATAACAAACTCTTGCGAAAATCAATAATTATTTTTTCTTATATACGTTTAAACCATTTTTTCTCTTACTAGAGTAATCATAATGAGATAAATTCTATTACAGCCCCGTAAATTTCAACTCGGTTTCTATGTAGTATAACTCTTTGACTGAATATCCCCAAAATTTTACATTTAGGTATTAATCAAGTAAGTAACTAAAATGCCGACACCAATAGCGGGTAAGAAAGTTTTTGTTCCAAACCGTCACGGTGGCCATATGTTAAGGAAATACGCAAATAAATAAGTCCATCCTTAAAGTTTCACCCCAATTACCAGTTCAAAAGAACCTTCCTTAGCTGTGACATAGATATAGATAAAGGAAATTGATTCTATACCCCTTTCTCCTTTATTAAATATGGACATGTATATTAATTTGTCTCTGTTTTACTTCCACTAACTATACATCACTGTCTTTAGGATCCATATTTTAAGAAATTTCATGCGAATATGTCCTCATTACCTCTAGATAAATGAATAAAAAATAGAATCTTCTCTCAGGTGTAGTTAGGTTGATGTGCGAGATATAAAATTCACAGGATAAATTCACTTTTGGCACATATCGAAAATTTAACTCAAATATAACAATGGCGTTAATTAAATATCACAACTTAGAGAGCGAAGAAAGAAGTAAATTATCTTCATAAATTTATTAATGTGAAAATAAAGAATCATTGGAAGAGAAAAGTAACTCGAGTGTTGAAGGCTTTTTCTATTTACCTGACAAACCTTTCAACTGGTCATCATGAATTTCCTTGAAATTATTCATAGTTAGGTAGTTCTCAATATTAAAGAATTTCAATGAAAATGTTTAATACACCTTTACTGTAAGGCCTACATAGATACTTGTATTCATTATTTAGTTAAATGTGGATTCGACGCATTGTACAATTCCTTTCATCTATCATCCGATAAAATGACTACTTGGTGGGCTAGGTCCGCTTTCAGCCATGTCTGCTCTGCCTGTCGCCCTTTGTCAGCGAACTGCATTGGGTTCCTTTCAACGGACAATTTCTCTCTCTGCAACGCTTCCCTTTGGCTAAAGTTCTTTCTCAGGATTCGAGAGATAAATGATGGGAATAGAAAGGTAAAATTCTTTTTGTCTTTGCTCAGGCCTAATTCAATTGAGCAATAGCGTTATCTTAGGAAATTTGAAAAGAAAAATCGGATCTTTTGAATATTAACGGTCCAATGTGAGCCAAATAACACTATTCTTCAAAAGGATAGAAATGAGACCACTATTGTTAAAATGGTAGTTAATAGGGTGCTCCTTTAATGTGCGGTCACCAGGTTATTTACATTTTAGTGTGCGGTTTAACAGGAATTTTTACACTTTATTGTGATATATAACTGATGCAAAAAAATAAACGTAAATTATTTAATTAACGTTACATACTTCTTATAACATTTAGGAATACCATATACAAATCTATCTCTTCTTTTCTCAGTACTTTCCCTCAAAAGCTATTAAGGTGTGATTGGAAAAGCTCACTACTGACGCCCTCTCATTTTCTAAGAAAATGTTGTTTTCGCATCCAACTATGATCGTTCTATAGCCTGCGTGTGTATCCTTGTCACTGGATCCACATAATTTGCTTGATGATTCACGGTTTGACTCACTGCTACAACTTTTCATGACTATTACCATTACGAAAAAGAATACCAGTGGTATATTTTTGTACAGTCTCAAAGTACCACCGTTAATAGGTAATAACTTCTTCAGAAAAACTTTGGCAAACTTTACTTTGACTTCGCTCTTTATTATCAATTATTTTTCAAAGATGAGCAGTCCTGAAGCAAGCATGGATCGAATTATATTTGAAAGACATATCAGGCCGTTACTAATTGAAAAACACAAACATATAATATCAATTAGAAAAAATCATTCTTTTTTAATTTTTAAATCATCATTCAGAATGGGTTAAAGCTAGTTTCTATTGGTGTGATGAAATTGGTGTAAACAAGTGCATCTGTTATTAAGTATCTTTATTAATGATGGTCGAATTATATAGTTTCTTTCGTGAGGTATTTACTAAGAATTATAAAAATAACCCAGTTTAGCTTGGTGGGCCGGTATTAATTAAGGTACAATTAGACGAGTCATGCTTTTCGCACAAACCCAAAATTTTACAAAGGAAGCTCTCCCCATTCCCAAATTTTTATCTTTGGAATAGTTGATATATTGACGAGACCAGGCATAGATTATATGGAAATGGACCAACAAGGCGATGCTGGTACTCTTTTACCAATAATTAAAAATGTATTTAGACAAGGCTTTACTGTGCACTCAGACGAATGGAAGGCCTACCAAAAAATCAATAACTTTGGATACCTGCATAAAACTGTAAATCATTCGTTATATTTTGTGGATAATAGAATAGGTCCTCAACTCAGCGTGTAGAATCGTATTGTGACCAAAATACAGCTAAAGTAAAAGAGATGTATGGATGCAAATTGGGGCTCATATTCTTCAAAAGGCTGAAATCTATATCCCTGTTGTTAAAAAAGGGTCAAGTTGGATCACTAAACTTCAAAAGATCCAAAGATTCTATAGATATAGAAACCCAAATGTCTTTCTGTGAATGCATGTATCATATTTCTATTACTCTTACGATTGACAGCGATAAAGGCAACAAAAATTTCTTTTTACCCTTTAACGGATACAAAACAGAAACATTTTCATTGCAGAGGCGATCCAGAGCACTTTCCTTGTCACTATGAGACGATTAAGTAAATTTACAAGCAACTATACATAGTTTAGAACGCTTTGAGTCACAATCAAGTTTCTAGGTAGAGGTGTTTGGTCACATTTTCTTGTACACTTTCGACCGCCTTGGGAATTAAATGCCTCGTCTTCAGTCGATGCCTTTTGATATACGGATTCTTCACCTTGAATATTTTCGGGTGAATTATTTTATATAGTTTTAAGATCGTATTCTTTGTAAGTCTTTGCAAAAAAAACAATGCTTCCTTGATTTCTAGACACAAAGTTGGTTTAAATTTGTATGTGTCACTTTTCTTTTTATTATATCGTAAGTCGGAGGCTCTTGGCCCCTTCCACCGGTATCAGAATTCAGAGTTGATGAAGTTTCGTTATTTCTCGTTCTTTTCTTTATATTTTTTATCGAGATTAACAAAATTAATAGATAATTTCAACTTTATTTTCTACCTCTCATTTTTTTTTTGCTTTACCATTCCTATTATAAATATGATTACTTTTTGATAAGAAAAAAAGCCCGCTTTATAAATAGGATAAGCTACCAATTGCTCAGGGAATAAACTTTGGACTAAAGTTACCTATTCCATTAAACTTTGGATGGCTTTTCAAAAAGTTTTGTGTGGTCAAAAAGTTGTATTTTCTATCGTGCAAAATACATCATGTTGACGTTTTTACTCTCCTTAACCTCGTTTCTCTTTAGCCGAAAGAAATTTTACATAAATATTTTGTTTAATCGAATTCTGCTTTGAATGTCCTTTTTATCATTACTCTAAAAGGTTTGAAAGTAAGGAAAAAGTCGGAAAATAATCATGAGATGAACCAAGGATGAATGAAAATTGATTAAAATAAAATTAAAATATAACAGTCTTGGTATAGCAAATATATATATATATATATATATATATATATATATATATATATATATATATATATATATATATATATATATATATATATATATATATACACTGATGGGCTTGGCCAACCAGTTGGCTGGAGAAGTTAAAGAGAAGGGGGAGAAAACCGTCCCTTAGTACGTGGGTTTTAACTATCAAAGTAAGTGAGTGCAGAATGGCCTTAAATACTGAACTAAGGCTGAGTGCAGTTTAGGTTATTTAAACAGGGTGATAAAAGTAATATTTAATAACATAAAAAGGAAATATTTAATATCTACAAAATTGGGTATAAATAAAAATATTCGGTCAGATGACAAATGACACTCGGTGTCGGTCGAAGGGACAAGTCAAAGGGATTATAGTGGGTTAATGACCCCCACTCGGAACGGAGTACTTAAATAGGCCACGTAGAGCCGAAATAAAAACAATTATTATAAATATCGGAAGACCGGATTATAATAAGATCCTCGGGTGATGGCAGCTTGCAATGCTTAAGCTTGAAGCGACGAAGGGTAAAGACGATTTGGGAGGCAAGAATTGCAAAAGTATAGGCTTTACCTCAGGGTTCTTTTTGAGGGAGCACATACGCGAATCCACGAAAGAATGGCCGTTACAGGGAGCTTGCCAATCGTCTGCAAATATTAATATGATTTATTAAATTATAGTTAATTATTTATGAAATTTGATCTTATACACATTTACTATGCGTCAAAAATACGTATAAGTTGTTAACGTTATTAATTTAAACTTTTCATTAATGTTTAAATATATAAGCAAAATATAGTATATTCATAGATAATATAATATAAGCATAAATATAGCCTATAGGTTCGTATTCAAAATTAATTTATTCTCAAAATATTTTATTTCCAGTTTAAACTTTTCAATAGTGAGTTCAATTTTACAACTTCAACAGGCTCCCAAAGGACCAAAATCTTCTAAGTTGTCACCAGAATAATATTCAATATATTTAGATGGAAATGTTGTTAATAAAAATCCATCTATGCTATTGAACGATGAATATTTGAAAATTGTGAAAAAAACTGGAAAACAGTATCAAAGATATTTAGAGGCAGTGTACAAAGAGAAAAAATTCTGTCTGCTGGCCTCAACTCAACAAGCAATTTTCTAAGGTACCTCAGGGTTAGTACTGCTTAGTAACAAAGTAGTAATTTTCAATATTAATACAATGGTTTAAGTCTTATCCTAAGTGAGTGGTGCCATAAACGACTAAAGCTAGATTTACATATAAGTCAATTTGAATATATTGTGCACTTCAGATATTTCTAGATTTTGTACTAGTAGGTGTATCTTTATTTCTCTGTCTGATCCATCTGTAATTTCTCTTATATAGTTACTGAAGGACGAAATTAGCCTTTCAATCTAACATAGTATAAAAATGCATTGATCAAGGAGGAAATAATTTTAGTTAAGGAAAACCAAATTTTAGAATCCTCTTAAGTTTAAATTTTAACTAGATGTTCTATACTCTAAAACATATTATACAGGGTGTTCAATAAGTAGCTCCGCATGGAAATAATTTATTTTCTTGTCTAGAAACTACATTCGGATCTTTTGAGTGAATATAAATCGGATACGAAATATCACAAGCACCTAGGTAAAAAGTAAATTATCAGCAAAGCATTGGTGACCCTTCTATAATTGCTAAGCACCCAAGCAAAACCTGGACCATCAATATGTATCAATATCCATGAAAATAAGATTTTCTTGCTTGTGGTTAATGGCCTCTTACCTTTGAGCCAAGTTGAACTCTTTGAATTTAGGATCTTCTTTCTTATTAGTATAACTCAAATATTTTGCTATTTTTTCCTAGCTAATATCTGATTAAAATAATTATTTAGCTTTTTTGTTTCAACATTAGAATAATGCTAGCTTAGCTCAATATTTTTATAATTTTTTCACTTGCTAGTTTTTTTCAATTTTTAAATATTTTATCAGACCTCAAGCTTGATGTAAGTTGCTATCTAGACGCAGTCTAGCTAGGTTTCTTACAATAAAGTAAGACATACAAGGAAATCAGGGAGCAGTTGAGCATGTGCGTGTTACATGTGATATATGGTCAACTAATCCCGAAGATTCATGGGATTCACTGCTGATTGCGTATGTATTTGATTTACTGTATTATTTTATATCCTGGGTTTTGCAAAGGCCACTTCCGCTCGCTACAACGATCTCAATAAAGGACACAATGATAGTTTTGATACGGTAGACAAGATTTTATTCTTTTAAAATATAAATATGTATTTTTATTGTGATATTGATCAATATAGGCACCCTAGGCGGCTATTACGTGTTCCAAGCAAGATCTGAAGGCCACGTACAAGTTGCGGACGAAGTCTTTCCTCATGCTGGCTGTCCGGCGGTTGAAGGAGGACTTCAGCTTGCTGAGGTTGTTGTGGCGGTCCTTGCACTTGACCTGCACTCACACGTTGTAGTCGAGAAGATTGAGGTTGGGAGACTGTGGCGGACAAAATTCGTTTTACCACAACTATTGTTGGCTGGTATTAGCCGGGTGGGCCGTGGCACCATCATGCTGAATTACGCAGCCTGCCTTATTCGTGAGCTCAGTGACGTCCTGACCGAAGGTTACCTCGCGGTCGTTCTGCGTTTTGCTGATCGAATCGATCCTGAAGGGTTTCCATCAGAAAAATGAAGAATTCGATTGTCATGAGTATTCAAGTCATTGAAAAGGCGATGACAGCACTCGCGACGTTGTTATCGGTGAGCTGAGGCCTTTCCACGCACTTTAAGTTCTTGCCACCCTCCTTCTTGACGGCACTGGACACCCTAGCCACTGAGATCTTCTTATTCTTCGCGAGCTCACTAATTTTAACTTCGCAGCAACTTCGAAAGTCTTTCTCACAACCAAATGGTTGATAACTTGAGGTTTACCTGAACGTGATCAATCTTTGAAATTTTCTTCGTTCTTGAGCCTCGCCGCGACAGTGTGGACGGTCATCTCGCCGACTATGAGCCGCTTGGCGATGTCGTTCTTGTTGTGACCCGATCGTATAAGAGCAGAGATCTTGATTCTTTTCATTTCCATCTCGACACAATTGCACACGATGGAAAAATGGTTTTAATGACATATGCTGGAAAGTATTACTTTAAGTTTCTTTGACGGTGCTTTTCTGTCATACATTTGTAAAGCCTGGTAACTGATAAAATGACAATTATTGATAGAATAATAGTCTGATACAATAATAATATAATATTTTTAATTACTGGACATGTGCTCCTATTTAATAAATTTTGTGAATGTTCATTCTGCTGTGAATATGGAATCTTCCATATTTTGTTCCCTTGGGCTCGGTCACTGATGTAGTATATTAAGCAACTCATCGCTTCAATGCTTGATAGCGCATTTTAGCTGTTGCGTGAACTAATATTATTAAATTAAGCTTGAATTATTTTTCATATTCTTACATTTCAGATTTATGCTCACTTTTCGCAAGTATCAGCTGCACTGCCATGCCTAAGATTTCGTGGAGCACATAGTTAAAATGTTCGGTGTTATGGAAAGTTGCTGGTTAATCCAAGTCTGCACAAAAATACAGGATTGTACTCAATTTGCGACTCATAAAGCCAAATTACAGACATAGAAAGAATGCTACGAGGGTTATAGTAACAGTTTTTAATACTCCCATTGACTCAAGATGCTCTTGCAAGGTTGAGTGAGGCTTATCCAACCAAACGAACTGCGCTTGAGAAAATTCCTGCAATTACTGGGAGCCTTCGTCTCTGACTCCAATGCCATAATTGTTTTTTTTTGTCGTTGGAGCCCAAGGTACCTGCCTCCGGTTTGGCCTAAGATCTCATCTGTATTTCAAACCTAGATGGCTATCAATGTTGCAGGGGTCAGATTTCGATGATCATGAAGCAATTAAGTCTCAAGTAAAAGACAAATGCAAATGGCTGTAAGAAATTGTAATTCAACAGCAGTTGCAATAGTAAGGGGAACTCAGACACAAAGTCTGATGACGATTTGTTAAAGACATTAGACGGCTCATTTCCCATTTCTAAAAACAAGAAAAAAATGGAATTCCTCAATTTTTTGCTAGACACCAGTAGGGCACTCAACTCTTTAGAAAGGTATCGTGCTATCGAGAAGATCTTAGAGGGATATAACGCCACATTACCTTCCTTTGCCCCAGGAAGCGGTTATTTTTGTTAGCTAGCATGGTTCATAGCCTCAAACGAAGTCTTCTATTTGATCTTAAGTTTGGACAATTGGTTTTGCTGACAGCTAATCTTACAGCGTTTTAACGTTAAATAAACACTCTTAACTTGCGATGTGTACCATTATATTGTCAGTAATTGCATACTGGATTAAAATTATAAAATTTAATTATATGGAAAAATATAAATTTAAATATGCTAACCATTGATTACTATGGGTTATGGAACTGTTGAAATAAGAATTTATAAAAATATACCTACAACCTACATGTCTCTCGTTTAATAGTTTTTTTCTTTGCTGGCTAGTTAGGATAAGACTAGCTTTAATGTGTACCACCTGAAAAACTGAAAGGGGAATTCTCAATCCTCGTGGTTTTGATCAGGTTACATAACAATTTGATTTGAACATGATGCTTGCCTTTCCAACTACTTTCCACCCTAGAGCATTCTGCATTGAACTTCTTGATCTTTTCCCGATGGCATTGTGATATTTTGATCCAGAGAGATATATATGTCTATCATGTCAATTTGCTCGTTCTTAAATATAATGCCCAACATTTCGACCACTGGTTGATTTGTCTGCAATATTATCTGTGAATCTCAAGTGATTGAGGTATTCTCTGTTTTGCCAATTTTGTTTCCTACAGATTTCTTATAGGTCATGAACAATTTTGGGAAGATATTATGTCATTGTCTCATATATTTGTGTAATAAAAGATGGAGGAAATGCTTAGGCAATCTAATGTATGATCAAAAATTTGGGTATATGTGCCCTATGATATTTAAGTAAGGCGGATTTATACGCTTATTTTTCAAGGCTTTCTAGTAATGTCCAGATATAAAGGGTTATTGTCCACTTTATTTTCTCAAAAACTGGTCGTTTGTATATAGTTAGTAAATTCCGTTTGATCTCCTCTTCGGTGTAAATTATTATGACATTTTGCAATTTTGCCTGAATCTTGCTATATTTGATACGTTGATTGAAGATGCAAGAAAGTTTAGCTACAATAAAATTCAACTTAGTACTCTAATGTGATGGTGTCAGAGGCTGAGGTTTGAATGGTTTATCATTTGTTGATTTTACTCTCAAATTCTGATTTGATGACCGCCCAGCCATTATTGGGTGGTGTTAGATGGGTGTGGTTCTAAAAAGGGGCGCGGCGATTTGCCATCCTGGCCGCCGTGCTGACGGGATCCAGCGCTCCGTCCGGGCACCAGCTTAGCCTCTCTTCCTTCCTTCAGATAGCCCGATTTCTCACCTACCTCGTCGCTTTTCATACAACCTCTCCCACAACTTTCTCTGGACAGCCTCTAATTTCTAAAGCCAACCACCCCGGATCGGGGCTGAAGAGGAAAAAAACATTGTTCCCTAACCCCTCAGCTCCGGTTTGGGATGGGTTTTTTTCAACAACCTGTTTCATCCCCACCCATACCTTCCTTACATCCCTTTTCCTCTCCTATTCAAAATCTATCTTTTTTACGCCGTGTTCAAGGTGGACCCACCATGCCGAAAGACTGCCAGGCCACCAGGCGGGAGAAGTGGTCCCAAATGGCGGCGCCTGGCTCTGCCGGGCCTGTAAGCACCTCTTGCAGTGCGGGCTACTGCAAGAGGTGGTGAGCGGTTGCGTCCCGTGAAACAAAGAGGGTCACCATGCCCAATGATGAAAAAAAACACATCTTCCCTTAATTCCCCCTAAAACAACCGAGCCGCCCTCGCGCAGCTCCACAGAAAAGATGGAGGTCCCCCCCCTGTGCTTGCGCAGGGGACCCTCCATAACTCTTTAACCGGAGAGGAGGCTTACTCCTCTCCTACGCCTATGGGTGTAGGGGACTCCCTCACACCTCCTTCCCTAGAGGTGCTTTCGGGCACCTCCCTATCTCCAACGGCAGTCCCTCCTTTGCTTTCTAAGGGGACTGCCAAGAAAGCCAGCAGGCAGCTCATTGCCGACCGCCCCTCGTGCAAACGTCTGGGTAGGGCAAACCCCCTTAGGGGGGAGAGGGAAGCCAGGGCTCTTCGGTCGCTTCCCTAAAAAGAGCAGCTGGCAAAAATATTAAACCTTGCCGGGGTCAAGGCCTGTGCCTCCCAACTAAAGACTTATGACGCTGCCAAGGGGACCTGCGATGTCCTGGGAGGGGATGGCCAACTGGAGGCCCCTCCTGTGATAGACATGGTCCTTGAGAAAAACCAGCCTCAGACGGTAGGGCCTTCCATGAGGGGAAATCCAGGCTCGGCGCCAAGCACCGAACCTGAATCCGCCCCTATGCAAGGTCCTCATCAAACGGAGGTGGATTCTCAGGCAGTTCAAGGAGGGGAGGGATCTCCTCCGGATGATGCCTCTGCGACCACCAGGACCTTCTCAATTTCGGAGAAGGACCTGGCAGAGGCTAGTCCATCTGGCCTGGGGGCTTCTACTGGCGGGGGTGAGAAGCGGGTTCATTCCCCGCCCTCCTCTCCAAAAAAGAAAGGGACGAAAAAGACCAAAAAGACGAAGAAGACTCAAGGCTCCTCTCCATCCGCGGGGGCTACGGGAACGAAGGGGTCTGCTGCCAATTTAGCAAGCGACCAAGTCAAGATCGGCACATCCGGCTCCTCTGCCCCCCCCCCCGGTTACGGAGCTCCTGACGATAACAAAGACCAAAAGTGCACAGGGAAGAGCCTCGATGACATCGAGGCCCTCATTCAGAGGCTAGCTGGCGTTTTCGAGCCCGCTGGCTTCAAACGCTTCTTCGTTATTCGCTCCACTGATGGCACCATGTTGTCCAAGGGCAAGATGATCCTTAAGAGGCGAGAATTAGCTAGTGCAATTGGTAAAGAGCCGAAGGTGACCCATTTCTAGGACAGGGGCCTTCTGGCGAATGTGGCGAATCCCACTGAGTCGGCCAAAATAAGTGCTCTTTGGACACTTCACGGCACCCCGGTGAGTGTGGGCTCTACCCAACCTGGGTGCTCCCCTGGCGAAGCTGGCAGAAAAAAGGGTTCATACCCTGCCCCGGCTGAAACCAGGGCTCCCCCTTCTTCCCCCAGCGTGACCGTTTCCCGTAAGGCGAAACGGCCACGCGCTTCCACCGAGTCGTTAGACTCACAGTAGGCAACACCCCTGAAGATAGTCGCTAGGCTATCTCCTAGGGGTTCCTGAAGCAGTTTACCGAAAGGAGGACAGCAACAAAGGAGCTTAGACTCCTTCGCCCACGCCTTAAGATGAGGCGAGTGGCTCGGAGACGGTGGTTCCTCGAAAAGAGGGCCCCTCGCCTCTGAAGCCGCAACGCCCGCCTAAGGTTTCAAGGCAGAGGGGCGAAAAGAATCGTATTGCGACCCCAACCTCCCCCAAAAGGTCCTCAAAGGCGACAGCGCCTTCAGCGCTTTGTCCGGCCAACAGCGCCCGGGGTTCTGCCTCCGGGAAGCGTACGGCCATTCCCGTGAGGGTCTTCAATTCGATGAGGGCCCCCGCGTCTCCTCCGAGTTAGGCCTGGAGGGCATATTCCTTCAATGGAATTGCCGTGGACTCCGGGCCAACTGGGAGGAGCTGCGGAGGCTCGTCTCGTCCCGTTCCCCGTTAGCTATTTTTTTGCAGGAGACCATGCTAGGTGCGTGCCCGCTGCCTGCCCTCCCGGGGTATAAGGGTCTTGCGACCCCACCACTGCGGGATGGCCAGGCTGGGGGATGCGTGGTTTACACCCGGCATGATGTCTCCGTTCTTCCTTTCTCTTTAGATACCTCCTTTCAGGCAGTGGCTGGGCAGATGCACCTGGATAGGAGGTATACTATCATTTCTGCGTACATTCCACTGTCAGCTGACTTCGACGCGTGGGACTTCCGCCGCGTCGTGGCACGGTTGCCGAGGCCCTATCTCTTGCTTGGAGATCTGAACGGCAGGCATCCTCTCTGGGGAGATTACTCCATAAATCCCAGGGGACAAGTCCTTGCCGATCTGATCCAAGAGCTTAAGATGGGTGTCCTAAACGTGGATGAGTTTACGCATCACTGTCCGAGAACCGCTTCATTTTCTTGCCTTGACCTATCTTTGTGCTCTGCGGATGTACAGCCTGATTTTGATTGGGGGGTAGTCGATGACATCCATAGGAGTGATCACTCTACCTTACAAATATCATTTTCAGGGCAACTGCCGCCTGAGAGACCACTTTGGTGGTGCTTGGCGGGGGCGTCGTGGCCTGCATTTCAGGAAATGACTGAATTCTCTATCTCAGTCGAAGAGTTTAAGTCCGTAGATGAGGCCGTTGAGTTCTTCTCCGGCAACCTCATCGCCGTGGGCCTGACTACTATTCCTAGGACGTCTTGCCGTTTTGCACACCGACCACTCTCATGGTGGTCGGCCGAGTGTGAGACGGCCCTCAAACAGAAGCGTTATGCCTACATGCGCTATAAGCGCCGCCCGAACGATTTCCCTGTCGCTGAATTTCGTCGGACTAGGGCTAGGTCCTGGTATATTTCGAAGCACGCCCGCCACACTTCTTGGTGGGCATACGTATCTTCACTTTACGGGAAGACCCATTTAGCTGAGGTGTGGAAGCGAGTTAAAAGGATTCGGGGCAAGTTCTCGCAGGACCCCCCTCCCGTTCTCCAGGAAAATGGGACCGCAATCTCGGACCCCGCGTCCGTGGCGGAATCCTTAGCGACAGCTTTTTCCGCATTCTTTAGCCGGGATGCTGCTCCGCCAGCATTCAATGCACGTCCTGATGTCGCGGAAGGCCGCCGGCTGGACTCTACCTCCAGAGGCGGAGAACCCTTCAACGACAAGTTTACTGTGACTGAGTTGCGTTCCGCTCTCTCTTCTTGTGCGGAAACAGCCCATTGTCCGGACGATGTCCCGTACGCCATGCTTCGACACCTGGGTAAGCGAGGTATGGACTTTCTGTAAGATTTGTTTAACAGGTTCTTGGTGGAAGGTCTTCTCCCAGACTCCTGGCGAATCGCTACTGTGCTCGCCTTTTGCAAGCCGGGGAGAGATCACTCTACTCCGACCGGTTTCCGCCTAATCTCTCTAACCTCTTGCGTGTGCAAGTTGATGGAGAAATTGGTAAATGTTAGATTAGCCTTTTTCCTGGACAGCAGGGGCCATCTGTCTTCTGCACAGTGCGGCTTCCGTAAGTTCCACTCCACGTCAGATGCTCTGCTCCGACTGGAAAATGCCGTCTGCGAGGCTTTCCTTCGTAGACAGCACTGCGCAACGGTCTTTTTTGATCTGGAGAAGGCCTATGATACCGCATGGCGATACGGTTTCATGGAGACTCTCCACACGATGAGGGCGAGGGGACGCCTCCCAATGTTTATATCTGAATTTTTGCGAGATCGTCGATTTTGTGTACGGGTGGGGGGAGCCCTTTCTGTCCCAAAGGAGCAGGAAGAGGGTGTCCTGCAAGGAAGTGTCCTCAGTGTGACTCTCTTTGCCCTGAGCATCAACGTCATCACCTTGGTACTGCCGGAAGATGTTCTCGCTACGCTCTGCGTAGGCGACCTTTTGATCTCTTTTGGCGCGGCCCAGATGCCAACTATGGAGCGTCGACTCCAACAGGCATTAAACCGCGTCTCTTGCTATGCCGAAGCGCACAGGTTTCGGTTTTCTTTGGCCAAGACTAAGGTGGTGCACTTCTGCCACCATCCACGGCCTTACCCCGACCCAGATTTGTTTCTTAATGGGCTGCGCCTGGATGTGGTTGAGTCGCACCGTTTCCTTGGTCTTGTATTCGACCGACACCTCACCTGGGAGGCTCATATTCGCAGCCTTAGGGTCTTTTGTACCCGCGCCATGGACATTCTCCGTTCCGTGACGTTCAGCGCTTGGGCGCTGATAGGGCTACTGCCTTACTTTTTTATTGATCCTTTGTTTGCTCGAAGCTCAACTACGGATGCGGGTTTTATGCATCCGCGGCCGAGCGTTTATTGCGGAAGGTGGATTCGATCCACCACACCGGCCTTTGCCTTGCGACCGGTGCCTTCCGCACTTTCCCCATTGAGAGCCTGTTGGTTGATGCTGAAGAGATGCCACTCGCTCTGCGCCGCGCGCAGTGCATCACTCGCATGTACGCGCGAGCCCGGCGCCTCCCTCAGGCGCCAACAGCTCTCACTACATCCGCAGCTGATCTCGATGGTGCCTATGCCACCGAGAAACGCTAGTCATACCCTAAGCCCTTTGGATTTACGGCCAAGAAACTCCTTCGAGAGGTAGATATAGCTCTCGGGCCGGTGGCGCCCCTGGTTCTGCCCAGGACGCCACCCTGGAGGGTCCCACATTTGGCTATTTGTCGCCACGCCTCTGCTCCCAAAGCTTGTACTTCGCTGGAGTATTGCGTTCGACCTTTTTGGAGCACACATCGTGTCACGCTGGTATGGTGCCAGTGTATACGGTTTGCTCCAAGTCCCAAGAGGGGGCCGGCTTCCAGGACGTATCCCCTCTGTTTGAAGTCAGCGGGGCTCTACCAGGCGCTGCGTCTGTCTTCACGGCCGAGCTGGTGGCAATACACCGCTTGGTACGGGAGATTACGTGACGTGCCCGTTTCGGAGACCGGATTGTGATCTATAGCGACTCACAAAGCGCCCTGAGTGCTCTCGGGGCATTGAAATCTCCACATCCCCTGGTTCGCGAAATCCGTGACGCCACGGTTTTGGCGAGCCGGGCAGATGTCGAAATTATCTTTTGCTGGGTTCCTGGACATGTAGGAATTGCGAGGAATGAGCGCACCGATGAGGGCGCTAAAGAGTCCGCGAGGACTCTGCGACCGGACCAGCGTTTCGCTCTTCCTCACACTGACTACATGGCAGGAATACGGGCTGCTCTTCGGACTGCTTGGCAAAGAAGAGGGGAGACGGTCGAAGGGAACTTAAAGTTGTGTGCCATTGCGCCGCGACTGTTCCCATGGACCTATCCCCCAATGCCGCGGCGGCTTCAGGTTGCTTTCTGTTGTCTCCGAATCAGGCACACTCGTGTGACGCATCGCTATTTGATGGAACGCTCGCCGGCGCCCTATTGCAACGACTGCGTCCTTCCCCAGACTCTTCGGCACATTCTTGTCGAATGTCCCAGTCTGGGAGATCTTCGCGCACGACACCTGTCCCGGTTTCGGGATGGGCGGGGTCACTACCGCCTGTCCCTTGTATTCGGGACGAGTGCGTGTACTTTGACTGGTGGACTTATTGACTTTTTGGTGGAGGCTGGCCTTCTCCCTTTCATTTAACCCGGTTTAATTGTTGTTGTTTTTGTTATTGTTTTTGTTATTGCTTTGTTATTGTTATTGTTATTTCTATTTATTGTTTTCTGTTTAATTTTTTAAAGTAGCCTTGAACTAGGCTGTTTGTTTACGGCAACTCATGCCTAAGTCGGCAGTCGCCAGATAGCCCCTTAAAAAAAAAAAAAATAATTGGTTCTAAAAGGTGTTGTTGCTTGAATTCTTGTTTGCTTTTAGTATGAAAAGGTAGCATTAACCTACCTGGCTTAATAATTTGTAATGAATGATAAGTGAACTAAATGCGATATATTCTAACTTATAAATCTGGAATATATTTGGAACGCGAGTTTTTCTTTCACTCTTTACTCAATTAATGGATACCCATGATATGTATCCCTTAATCATTAGGCTAGGATTAGTTACACCTTGAGTGTGTGACACTCTCGTCCAATTAGTGCGAGAACTTTACTTCCCCAAAGGCATACCCCTTGCACACTGCAAACAAAAGGTTCTTCTGAGTTTCACCGTTGTAACCTTCTTAACTTTACTTTGCCAATTATATGTTCCGCTCCCTAATTCAGCTTAATGTATGCTAGTTTCCTAAAGATACATTTTCATTTATCTAAATATTCACACTTTTCCTAATACATTTAACTTGGTAAGTAGTTAGGTTCTTAAGAACCAATTATAAACTTGAATTAGCGTCACTTTTATTTTCTAAGAAATAGACGAGATTCGTGCTTCGTGACAAGGATACAATACACTTTCACAGGTCTCTATGGAAAAATAAGTTTTTTCAATTTATCAACAAATCCAGATGCAATTTATTCAAACCAGGCCTGGTAAATTGATTGATACTTTTGCCACGAGAGCATATTTCGCGTAATAGGTTCCTTCTACTCCACTAAGTAAATAGGACCCTATGAGATTTCGAAAGACATTATCTCTCTCATAGAGAGAGTGTGGCTGTCGTAAGTTTAACCCCATGTCAGGTGTTCTGCTTTGTCTGGAGAGTGGAAATTGCTATGCTTACCTTCGTAGGCAGAACGCCTTATGTTACTGTATGGAAATACGGTATCATTATGCACCTCAATATTAATGTTGCAAGGTTACATCTCCTAATATTTTTCTCTGATTTTCTTAATGATCGTCCTTTTCGAGTAGTTGTGGTGGGTGGGAAGATCCTTCCTATGCTTTTGGGAAAGAGGACTCGTGACTTCTGGAGAACTCTTTTCGCTGTTAACCTATTTGCCGTAAGAATCAAAGGTATGAAATTGATGCGACTAAATGCTGTTCTCAATAACCTCTACGGAGAGAACTGCTCGATCAATTGTATGCAGTCAGAGTCCTATTCTGTAGTTTTGGTTCAAACACGCTCTGAAACGCCTCTCGACCTATATGCCCGTAAAGGGCGAAGCGATTTGCCATCCTGGCCGCCGTGCTGATGGGATCCAGCGCTCCGGCAAGCCCCAGCTTAGCCTTTTGTTCCTTCAAAACAGTTGTATTTCCTCACTTTTCATACAACCTCTCCCACAGCTTTCTCTGGTCAGCCGCTAATTTCACAGGGTAGATGCTGACCTCCTTCTCAAGCCAACCGTCACGGATCGGGGCTAAGAAGGGAGGGGACAATGTTCCCTAACCCCTGAGCTCCGGTTCGGGATGTTTTTTTTTTAACAACCTGCAAAATCCCTACCCATACCTTCCTCACATCCCTTTTCCTCTCCTCTTCACATTCCATCCATTTTTACGCCGCGTCTAAGGTGGAGCCGCCATGCCGATGGACTGCCAGGCCACCAGGCGGGAAGGGTGGTCCGAAGTGGCAGCGCCTGGCTCTGCCAGGCCTGTAAGCACCTCTTGCAGTGCGGGCGACTGGAAGAGGTGATGATCGGTTGCATCCCGTAATAAAAAGAGGGTCACCATGCCCAATGATGAGTCTAACAAAAACACCCCTTTAAATCCTCCTGTACAAACTACGGAGCTGCTCTCAGGCAGCTCCACAGAAAAAATGGAGGATCCCCCCCCCGTGTGCTTGCGCAGGGGACCCTCCATATTTCTTTAACCGGAGACGAGGCTTACTCCTCTCTTACGCCTACAGATGAAGGGGACTCTCCCTCACCCCCTTCTCTAGAGGTGCTTACGGGCACCTCCCTATTTCCAGCGGCAGTCCCTCCTTTTCTTTGTAACGGGACTGCCAAGAAAGCCAGCAGGTAGCCCATTGCCGACCGCCCCTCGTGTAAGCGGCTCGGTGGGGCAAACCCCCTTAGGGGGAAGAGGGAAGCCAGGCCCCTTCGGTCACTTCCCTCAAAAGACCTGATGGCAAGAATATTAAACCTTGCCTGGGGTCAAGGCCTGTGCCTCCCCACACAAGAATAGTGACACTACCAAGGGGACCTGCGATGTCCTAGGAGGGGATAGCCAATTGGAAGCCCCTCTTGTGATAGACATGGTCCTTAAAAAAAAACAGCCTCAGACGGTAGGGCCATCCATGGGGGAAAATCAGGGCTCGGCGCCAAGCACCGAACCCGAATCCGCCCCTATGCAAGGTCCTTCTCAAACGGCTGAGAACTCTTAGGGAGTACTAGGAGGGGAGGGATCTCCTTTGACCTGTGCACCTGCGACAAACAGGACCTTTTCCATATCGGAGAAGGACCTGGCTGAGGCCGGTCCATCTGGCCTAGGGGCTTCTGTCAGCGGAGGTGAGAAGCGGGTTTATTCCCCACCCTCCTCTGCTAAAGAGAAGAAAAAGACAAGAAAAACTAAAAAGACTCGGGTCTCCTCTCCATCCACGGGGGCTACGGGAAAGGATGGGTCTGCTGCCACTGGGGCAAGCGACCAAACCAAGATCGGCACATCCGGCCCCTCTGCCCCTCCCCCGGGTGCGGAACCCCTGACTATGACGAAGACGAAAAGTGCACAAGGCGGGGCCTCGGATGACATCGAGGCCCTCATTCAGAGGTAACCTAGTGTTTTCGAGCTCGCTGGCTTCAAACGCTTCATCGTTATTCGCTCCACTAATGGGACTACGTTGGCCAAAAGACACAAGATCCGTCAGAGGAAAGGATTAGCTACTGCAATTGGTAAAGAGCCGAAGGTGACCCATTTCTCAGGCGGGGGCCTTATGGCGAATGTGGCGAATCCCACTGAGTCGGCCAAGATAAGTGCTCTTTGGACACTTCACGGCCACCCCGGTGAGTGTGACAACGCACTCTACCATGAACTTTGTGAAAGGATTAGTTTATGCGAGGGAACTCGTTGACTAGTCCATTGAAGACATCACCCTAGAGCTAGCCAGCCATGGTGCGGTCAAGGTCAAACGTGTGATGAGAAAACAGGGAGGGGCTTCGAGACCCACCCCTACACTCTTCGTCACGTTCGACTGTGACAAGCTCCCTGAGTCGGTGCGTTCCGGTTGGTACCGCTACTGCGTGAGGGCATTCGTGCCACTACCACGGAGGTGCTATTACTTTAACTGCTTCGGCCATATGAATCGCTCATGTAGACGTGCAAAGTCGGGGTCAGCCAAGGTCAGTGTAAATTGCTCCAAGGTCGCACACGATAAGTCCAAAACGTGTGTGGCCAAGTGTGTCAATTGCAAAGAGCCGCACACTGCTTCATCGAAGCAATGTGGTGCATATCTCCTTGAGAAAGAAATCCTAGCCGTTCAGGCTCAGGATCGACTCTCATTCCGTGAGGCTAAGGACTTGGTCCTGGCGCGCCCTGCTCTGACCTGGACGTCATATGCCACAATAGTTAGAAAAGCACCCTCTGCTCCTGGTCCATCCAGGCCAACGAGCACGGTTGTTTCCGCGCCCATTCGGAGCCCTTCTGCGGGCTCTTCCCAACCCAGGCGCTGCCTTGGTAAAGCTGGCGGCAAAAAGGGTTTATACCCAGCCCCGGCTAAAATCAGGGCTCCCCCCTCTTCCCCCAGCGTGACCGTTTCCCGTAAGGCGAAACGGCCACGCGCCTCCACCGAGTCGTTAGACTCACAGACGGCAACACCCCTGAAGATAGTCGCTAGGCCGTCTTCCGAGGTTCCTAAAGCTGTTCCCCGGAAGGAGGACAGCCACAAAGGAGCTTCGACTCCTTCGCCTACGCCTTGAGATGAGGCGAGTAGCTCGGAGACGGTGGTTCCTCGAAAAGAGGGCCCCTAGCCTCCGAAGCCGCAACGCCCGCCTAAGGTTTCGAGCTGGAGGGACGAAAAGACTCGCATTGCGACCCCAACCTCCCCCAATAAGTCTTTGAAGGCGACAGCGCCTTCAGCGCTTTGTCCGGCTAACAGCGCCCGGGGTTCTGCCCCTGGGAAGCATATGGCCATTCCCGTGAGGGTCTTCCGTTCGAGGAGGGCCCCCGCGTCTCCTTCGAGCTAGGCCTGGAGGGCATATTCGTTCAATAGAATTGCCATGTACTCCGGGCTAACTAGGAGGAGCTGCAGAGGTTCGTCTCGTTCCGTTGCCCGTTAGCTATCTTTTTGCAGGAGACCATGCTAGGCGCGTGCGCCCTGCCCGCCCTCCCAGTGTATAAGGGTCTTGCGACCCCACCACCGCGGGATAGCCGGGCTGGATGATGCGCGGTTTATAGCCGGGCATGATGTCTCCGTTCTTCCTTTTTCTTTAGATACCTCCGTTCAGGCAGTGGCTGTGCAGCTGCACCTGGATAAGAGGTATACTCTGACTTCTGCGTATATTCTACAGTCAGCTGACTTCGACGCGGGGGACTTCCGCTGCGTCGTGGCATGGTTGCCGAGGCCCTATCTCTTGCTTGGAGATCTTACCGGCAGGCATCCTCACTAAGCAGATTATTCCATAAATCCCAGGGGACAAGTCCTTGCCGATCTGATCGAATAGCTTGAGATGGGTGTCCTGAAAGTGGATGAGTTTACGCATCACTGTCCGAGAACCGCTTCATTTTCTTGCCTTGACCTATCTCTGTGCTCTTCGGATGCACAGCCTGATTTTGATTGGGAGGTGGTCGATGACCTCCATGGTAGTGATCACTTTCCCTTGCAAATATCATTTTCAGGGCAACTGCCCCCGTAAGGGGCGCGGCGATTTGCCATCCTGGCCGCCGTGCTGACGGGATCCAGCGCTCCGTCCGGCCCCAGCTGAGTCTCTCTTCTTTCCTTCAGATAGCCCGATTTCTCCCCTACCTCGTCGCTTTTCATACAACCTCTCCCACAACTTTCTCTGGTCAGCCTCTAATTTCACAGGGTAGATGCTGACCTTCTTCTCAAGCCAACCACCCCGGATCGGGGCTGGGGGGAGAGGGGACATTGTTCCCTAACCCCTCAGCTCCGGTTCGGGATGGGGTTTTTTAACAACCTGCTTCATCCCCACCCATACCTTCCTCACATCCCCTTTCCTCTCTTCTTCACATTCTATCAATTTTACGCCGTGTCCAAGGTGGAGCCGCCATGCCGATGGACTGCCAGGCCACCAGGCGGGAGGGGTGGTCCCGAATGGCGGCGCCTGGCTTTGCCGGGCTAGTAAGCACCTCTCGATGTGCGGGCAACTGCGAGAGGTGATGAGCTATTGCGTCCCGTATTAAAAAGTGGGTCACCATGCCCATGTATGACACAAAAAACATAAAAACCCAACCCCCAACTTCCCCAAGAAAATCAACGGGCCTGCCCTCGGGCAGCTCCACCGAGAAAATGGAGGTCTCCCCCCTTGTGCTTGCGCAAGGGACCCTCCATAATTCTTTAACCGGAGAGGAAGCTTACTCCTCTCCTACGCTTACGGGTGTAGGGGACTCCCCCTCACCCCCTTCTCTGGAGGGGCTTTCGGGCACTTCCCTATCTCCAGCGGCAGTCCCTCCTTTGCTTTCTAAGGGGACTGCCAAGAAAGCCAGCAGGCAGCCCATTGCCGACCGCCCCTCGTGCAAGCGGCTCGGTAGGGAAAACCCCCTTAGGGGGGAGAGGGAAGCCAGGCCCCTTCGGTCGCTTCCCTCAAAAGACCTGCTGGCAAGAATTTTAAACCTTGCTGGGGTCAAGGCCTGTGTCTCCCCACACAAGACTGGCGACACTGCCAAGGGGACCTGCAATGTCCTGGGAGGGGATGGCCAACTCGAGGCGCCTCCTGTGATAGACATGGTCCTTGAGGAGACCCAGCCTCAGATGGTAGGGCCTTCCATGGGGGGGAATCCGGGCTCGGCGCTAAGCACCGAACCCGAATCCGCCCCTATGCAAGGTCCCCCTCAAACGGCCGAGGGCTCCGAGGCAGTAAAAGGAGGGGAGGGATCTCCTCCGACAGGTGCCCCTACGACGACCAGGACCTTCTCCATTTCAGAGAGGGACCTGTCTGAGGCCGGCCCATCTGGCATGGGGGCTTCTGCCGGCGGAGGTGAGAAGCGGGTTCATTCCCCACCCTCCTCTCCTAAAAAGGAAAATACTAAAAAGACTAAAAAGACGAAGAAGACTCGGGGCTCATCTTCATCCGCGGGGGCTGCGGGGACGGATGGGTCTGCTGCCCCTTTGGTAGGCGACCAAGCCAAGATCGGCACATCCGGCCCCTCTACCCCCTCGTGTGCGGAGCCCCTGACTAAGACTAACACCAAGAATGCACAGGGCGGAGCCTCGATGACATCGGGGCCCCTCATTCAGAGGTTACCTGGCGTTTTCGAGCCCGCTGGCTTCAAGCGCTTCCTCGTTATTTGCTCCACTGATGACACCATGTTGTCGAAGGGCAACATGATCCATCAGAGGAGAGGATTAGCTAGTGCAATTGGTAGAGAGCCGAAGGTAACCCGTTTCTCGGACGGGAGCCTTCTGGCGAATGCGGCGAATCCCGCCGAGGCGGCCAAGATAAGTGCTCTTCGGACACTTCATGGCACCCCGGTGAGTGTGACGCCGCACTCTACCATGAACTTTGTGAAAGGAGTAGTTTATGCGAATGAACTCGTTGACTACTCCATTGAAGACATCACCTTAGAGCTGGCCGACCATGGGGCGGTCAAGGTTGAACGTGTGATGAGAAAACAGGGAGGGGCCTCGAGACCCACCCCTACACTCTTCGTCACGTTCGACTGTGACAAGCTCCCTGAGTCGGTGCGTGCAGGTTGGTACCGCTACCGCGTGAAGGCATTCGTGCCACTGCCGCGGCGGTGCTATTACTGTCACCGCTTCGGCCATACGAATCGATCATGTAGACGTGCAAAATCGGGGTCACCCGAAGTCTGTGTAAATTGCTCCAAGGTCGCACACGATAAGTCCAAATCGTGTGTGGCCAAGTGTGTCAATTGCGGAGAGCCGCACCCTGCTTCTTCGAAGCAATGTGGTGCATATCTCCTTGAGAAAGAAATCCTGGCCGTTCAGGCCCAGGATCAACTCTCATTCCGCGAAGCAAAGGACTTGGTCCTGGCGCGCCCGGCTCTGCCTGGGACGTCATATGCCTCAATAGTTAGCAAGGCACCCTCTGCTCCTGGCCCATCCAGGCCAACGAGCACGGTTGTTTCCGCGCCCATTCGGAGACTTTCTGCTGGCTCTACCCAACCCGGGAGCTCCCCTGGTAAAGCTGGCGGCAAAAAGGGTTCATACCTTGCCCCGGCTAAAACCAGGGCTCCCCCCTCTTCCCCCAGCGTGACCGTTTCCCGTAAGGCGAAACGGCCACGCGCCTCCACCGAGTCGTTAGACTCACAGGAGGCAACACCCCTGAAGATGGTCGCTAGGCCATCTTCAGGGGTTCCTAAAGCTGTCCCCCGAAAGGAGGACAGCAACAAAGGAGCTTCGGCTCCTTCGCCCACGCCGCGAGGTGGAGCGAGTGGCTCGGAGGCGAGTAGCTCGGAGACGGTGGTTCCTCGAAAAGAGGCCCCTCCCGCCTCCGAAGCCGCAGCGCCCGCCTAAGGTTTCGAGGCGGAGGGAGGAAAAGACTCGCATGGCGAGCCGAACCACCCCCAATAAGTCCTCGAAGGCGACAGCGCCTCCAGCGCTTTGTCCGGCCAACAGCGCCCGGGGTTCTGCCCCCAGGAAGTGTACGGCCATTCCCGTGAGGGTCTTCAATTCGAGGAGGGCCCCCGCGTCTCCTCCGAGCTAGGCCTGGAGGGCATATTCCTTCAATGGAATTGCCGTGAACTCCGGGCCAACTGGGAGGAGCTGCGGAGGCTCGCCTCGTCCCGTTTCCCGTTAGCTATTTTTTTGCAGGAGACCATGCTAGACGCGTGCCCCCTGCCTGCCCTCCCGGGGTATAAGGGTCTTGCGACCCCACCACCGCGGGATGGCCGGGCTGGGGGATGCGTGGTTTACACCCGGCATGATGACTCCGTTCTTCCTTTCTCTTTAGATACCTCCTTGCAGGCAGTGGCTGTGCAGCTGCACCTGGATAGGAGGTATACTATCATTTCTGCGTACATTCCACCGTCAGCTGACTTCGACGCGGGGGACTTCCACCGCGTTGTGGCACGGTTGCCGAGGTCCTATATCTTGCTTGGAGATTTGAACGGCAGGCATCCTCTCTGGGGAGATTACTCCATAAATCCCAGGGGACAAGTCCTTGCCGATCTGATCGAAGAGCTTGAGATGGGTGTCCTAAACGTCGATGAGTTTACGCATCTCTGTCCGAGAACCGCTTCATTTTCTTGCCTTGACCTATCTTTGTGCTCTTCGGATGCACAGCCTGATTTTGATTGGGGGGTGGTCGATGACCTCCATGGTAGTGATCACTTTCCCATTCAAATATCATTTTCAGGGCAACTGCCGCCTGAGAGACCACCTCGGTGGTGCTTGGCGCGGGCGCGGTGGCCTGCATTTCAGGAAATGACTGAATTCTCTATCTCAGTCGAGGAGTTTAGGTCGGTAGATGAGGCCGTTGAGTTCTTCTCCGGCAACCTCATCGCCGTGGGCCTGACTACTATTTATAGGACGTCTGGCCGTTTTGCACGCCGACCACTCCCATGGTGGTCAGCCGAGTGTGAGACGGCCCTCAAACAGAAGCGTTATGCCTACATGCGCTATAAGCGCCGCCCGAACGATTTCACTGTCGCTGAATTTCGTCGGGCTAGGGCTAGGTTTCGGTATATTTCGAAGCACGCCCGCCGATCTTCACTTAACGGGAAGACCCCTTTAGCTGAGGTGTGGAAGCGAGTCAAAAGGATTCGGGGCAAGTTCTCGCAGGACCCCCCTCCCGTTCTCCAGGAGAATGGGACCGCAATCTCGGACCCCGCGTCCGTGGCGGAATCCTTAGCGACCGCTTTTTCCGCATTCTCTAGCCGTGATGCTGCTCCGCCAGCATTCAATGCACGTCGTGATGTCGCGGAAGGCCGCCGGCTGGACTTTACCTCCAGAGGCGGAGAACCCTTCAACGACAAGTTTACTCTGAGTGAGTTGCGTTCCGCTTTCGCTTCGTGCGCGGACACCGCCCATTGTCCGGACGATGTCCCGTACGCCATGCTTCGACACCTGGGTGAGCGAGGCATGGCCTTTCTGTTAGATCTGTTCAACAGGATCTGGGTGGAAGGTCTGCTCCCAGACTCCCGGCGAATCGCTACTGTGCTCGCCTTTCGCAAGCCGGGGAGAGATCACTCTACTCCGACCGGTTTCCGCCCAATCTCTCTAACCTCTTGCGTGTGCAAGTTGATGGAGAAATTGGTAAATGTTAGATTAGCCTATTTCCTGGACAGCGGAGGCCATCTGTCTTCTGCACAGTGCGGCTTCCGTAAGTTTCACTCCACGTCGAATGCTCTGCTCCGACTGGAAATCGCCGTCTGCGAGGCTTTCATTCGTAGACAGCACTACGCCACGGTGTTTTTTGATCTGGAGAAGGCCTATGGCAATACGGTTTCATGGAGACTCTCCACACGATGGGGGCGAGGGGACGCCTCCCAATGTTTATATCTGAATTTTTGCGAGATCGTCGATTCCGCGTACGGGTGGGGGGGAGCCCTCTCTGCCCCAAAGGAGCAGGAAGAGGGTGTCCCGCAGGGAAGTGTCCTCAGTGTCACACTCTTTGCCCTGAGCATCAACGGCATCACCTCGGTTCTGCCAGAAGATGTTCTCGCTACGCTCTACGTGGACGACCTTTCGATCTCTTTTGCCGCAGCCCAGATGCCAACTCTGGAGCGTCGACTCCAACAGGCATTGAACCGCGTCTCTCGCTATGCCGAAGCGCACAGGTTTCGGTTTTCTTTGGCCAAGACTAAGGTGGTGCACTTCTGCCGCCATCCACGGCTTCAACCGACCCAGATTTGTTCTTTAATGGGGTGCGCCTGGATGTGGTTGAGTCGTACCGTTTCCTTGGTCTTGTATTCGACCGACGCCTCACCTGGGAGGCTCATATTCGCAGCCTTAGGGTCTCTTGTACCCGCGCCATGGACATTCTCCGTTCCGTGACGTTCAGCGCTTGGGGCGCTGATAGGGCTAACGCCTTACTTTTTTATCCTTCCTTTGTTCGCTCGAAGCTCGACTACGGATGCGAGTTTTATGCATCCGCAGCCGACGTTTATTGCGGAAGGTGGATTCGATCCACCACACCGGCCTTCGCCTTGCGACCGGTGCCTTCCGCACTTCCCCCATTGAGAGCCTGTTGGTCGATGCTGGGGAGATGCCACTCGCTCTGCGCCGCGTGCAGTGCATCACTCGCCTGTACGCGCGAGCCCGGCGCCTCCTTCAGTCGCCAACAGCTCTCACTGCCTCCGCAGCTGATCTCGATGGTGCCTATGCCGCCGAGAGACGCCAGTCATACCCTAAGCCCTTTGGGTTTAGGACCAGGAAACTCCTTCGAGAGGTAGATATAGCTCTCGGGCCGGTGGCGCCCCTGGTTCTGCCCAGGACGCCACCCTGGAGGGTACCACATTTGGCTATTTGTCGCCACGCCTCTGCTCCCAAAGCTTGTACTGCGCCGGGAGTATTGCGTTCGACCTTTTTGGAGCACACATCGTGTCACGCTGGTACCGTGCCAGAGTATACGGATGGCTCTAAGTCCCAAGAGGGGGTTGGCCTTTACGCCGTATCCCCTCTGTTTGAAGTCAGCGGGGCTCTACCAGGCGCTGCGTCTGTCTTCATGGCCGAGTTGGTGGCAATACACCACTCGGTACGGGAGATTACGCGACGTGCCCGGTTCGGAGACCGGATTGGGATCTATAGCGACTCACAAAGCGCCCTGACTGCTCTCGGGGCATTGGAATCTCCGCATCCCCTGGTTCGCAAAATCCGTGACGCCACGGTTTTGGCGAGCCGGGCAGATGTCGAGATTATCTTCTGCTGGGTTCCTGGACATGTAGGAATTGCGGGGAATGAGCGCGCCGATGAGGGCGCCAAAGAGTCCGCGAGGACTCTGCGACCGGACCAGCATTTCGCTCTTCCTCACACTGACTACATGGCAGGAATACGGGCAGCTCTTCGGACTGCTTGGCAAAGAAGATGGGAGACGGTCGAGGGGAACTTAAAGTTGCGTGCCATTGCGCCGCGACTGTTCCCATGGAGCTATCCCCCAATGCTGCGGCGGCTTCAGGTTGCTTTCTGTCGTCTTCGAATCGGACACACTCGTGTGACGCATCGCTACTTGATGGAGCGCTCGCCTGCGCCCTATTGCAACGACTGCGTCGTCCCCCAGACTGTTTGGCACATTCTTGTCGAATGTCCTAGTCTGGGTGATCTTCGCGCACGATACCTGTCCCGGTACCGGGATGGGCGGGGTCGCTACCGCCTGTCCCTTGTACTCGGGACGAGTGCGTGCACCATGACTAGTGGACTTATTGACTTTTTGGGGGAGGCTGGCCTTCTCCCTTTCATTTAACCCGGTTTGTTGTTGTTGTTGTTATTGTTTTTGTTATTGCTTCTTTATTGTTATTGATATTTCTTTTTATTGTTTCCTGTTTAATTTTTAAAGTAGCCTAGAACTAGGCTGTTTGTTTACGGCGACTAATGCCTAAGTCGGCAGTCGCCAGACAGCTCCTTAATTAAAAAAAAAAAAAAATCAGGGCAACTGCCGCCTGAGAGACCACCTCGGTGGTGCTTGGCGCGGGCGCGGTGGCCTGCATTTCAGGAAATGACTGAATTCCCTATCTTAATCGAGGAGTTTAGGTCGGTAGATGAGGCCGTTGAGTTCTTCTCCGGCAACCTCATCGCCGTGGGCCTGACTACTATTCCTAGGACGTCTGGCCGTTTTGCACGCCGACCACTCCCATAGTGGTCGGCCGTGTGTAAGACAGCCCTCAAACAGAAGCGTTATGTCTACATGCGCTATAAGCGCCGCCCCAACGATTTCATTGTCGCTGAATTTCATCGGGCTAGGGCTAGGGTCCGGTATATTTCGAAGCACGCCTGCCACTATTCTTGGCGGTCTTCTCTGTCTTCACTTAACGGGAAGACCTCTTTAGCTGAGGTGTGGAAGCGAGTCAAAAGGATTCGGGGTAAGTTCTCGCAGGATCCCCTCCCGTTCTCCAGGAGAATGGGATCGCAATCTCGGACCCCGCGTCCGTGGCGGAATCCTTAGCGCCCGATTTTTGCGCATTCTCTAGCCGAAATGCTGCTCCGCCAGCATTTAATGCACGCCGTGATGTCGCAGAAGGCTGACGGCTGGACTTTACTTCCAGAGGCGGAGAACCCTTCAACGACATGTTTACCCTCAGTGAGTTGCGTTCCGCTCTCGCTTCATGCGCGGACACAGACCATGGTCCAGACGATGTCCCGTACGCCATGCTTAGACACCTGGGTGAGCAAGGCATGGCCTTTCTGTTAGATTTGTTCAACAGGATCTGGGTGGAAGGTCTTCTCCCAGACTCCTGGCTATTCGCTACTGTGCTCGCCCAATCTCTCTAACCTCTTGCGTGTGCAAGTTAGACATCGGAGGCCATCGGTTTTTCGAGCAACGCAGCTTCCGCAAGTTTCACTTTACGTCGGATGCTCTGCTCCGACTGGAAAATGTCGTCTGCGAGGCTTTCCTTCGTAGACAGCACTACGCCTCGGTGTTTTTTGTTCTGGAGAATGCCTATGATACCGCATGGCGATACGGTATCATGGAGACTCTCCAACGATGGGGGCGAGGGGACGCCTTCTAATGTTTATATCTGAATTTTTAAAAGCTCGTCGATTCCTCGTACGGGTGGGGGGAGCCCTCTCGGGCTAAGAGGAGCAGGAAGAGGGTGTCCCGCAGAGAAGTGCCCGCAGTGTCACACTCTTTGCACTGATCATCAACGGCATCACCTCGGTGCTGCCGGTAGATGTTCTCGCTACGCTCTACGTGGACGACCTTTCGATCTCTTTTAGAGCGGCTCAGATGCCAACTTTGGAAGTCAGCTCCAGAAGGCACTGAACCGCGTCTCTCGCTATGCCGAAGCGCGCAGGTTTCGGTTTTCTTTGGCCAAGACTAAGGTGGTGCACTTCTGCCGCCATCCACGGCTTCACTTCGACCCAGATTTGTTTCTTAATAGGGGCGCCTGGATGTGGTTGAGTCGCACGATTTCCTTGGTCTTGTATTCGACCGATGCCTCACCTGGGAGGCTCATATTCACAGCCTCAGGTTCTCTTGAACCCGCGCCATGGACATTTTCCGTTCTGTTACGTTCAGCGCTTGGGGCGCTGATAGGGCTACCGCCATACTTTTTTATCGATCCTTTGTTCATTCAAAGCTCGACTACGGATGCGCGTTTTATGCATCCGCAGCCGAGCGTTTAATGCGGATTGTAGATTCGATCCACCAAACTGGCCTTTGCCTTGTGACCGGTGCCTTCCGCACTTCCCCCATTAAGAGCCTGTTGGTCGATGCTGGGGAGATGCCACTCGCTCTGCGCCGCGTGCAGTGCATCACTTGCCTGTACGCGTGAGCCCGGTGCGTCCCTAAGTTGCCAACAGCTCTAACTGCATCCGCAGCTAATCTTGATGGTGCCTATGCCGCCGAGAGACGCCAGTCATACCCTAATCCCTTTAGGTTTAGGGCCAGGAAACGCCTTCGAGAGGAAGATATAGCTCTCGTTCCGGTGGCGCCCCTGCTTCTGCCCAGAACGCCACCCTGGAGGGTACCATATTTGCCTATTTGTCGCCACGCCTCTGCTCCCAAAGCTTTTACTGGGCCGGGAGTATTGCGTTCTACCTTTTTGGAGAACAAATCGTGTCACGCTGGAACCGTGCCAGTGTATACGAATGGTTTCAAGTCCCAAGAGAGGGTCGGCTTCCAAGCCGTATCCCCTCTGTTTGAAGTCAGTGGGGCTCTACCAGGCGCTGCGTCTGTCTTCACGGCCGAAGCTAGGGGCAATACACAACTCGGTACGGAAGATTACGCAAGGTGCCCAGTTCGGAGACCGGATTGTGATCTATAGCGATTCACACGCCTCTAAGTGATCGCGGGGCATTGGAATCTCCACATCTTCTGGTTCATGATATCCGTGACGCCCCGGTTTTGGCGAGCCGGGCAGATGTCGAGATTATCTTCTGCTGGGTTTCTGGACATGTAGGAATTGAGGGAAATGAGTTCGCCGATGAGGGCGCCAAAGAGTCCACGAAGACTCTGCGCATATCCCAGCGTTTCGCTCTTTCTCGCACCGACTACATGGCAGAAATACGGGCAGCTCTTCGGACTGCTTGGCAAAGAAGATGGGAGACGGTCGAGGGGAACTTAAAGTTGCGTGCCATTGCGCCGCGACTGTTCCCATGGACCTATCCCCCAATGCTGCGGCGGCTTCAGGTTGCTTTCTGTCGTCTCCAAATCGCCCGATACCTGTCCCGATGCCGGGATGGGCGGGGTCGCTACCGCCTTTTCCTTGTACTCAGGACAGATTCGTGCACATCGACTTGTGGACTCGTTGACTTTTGGGGGAAGGCCGGCCTTCTCCCTTTCATTTAACCATGTTTAATTGTTTTTGTTATTGTTTTGTTACTGTTTTGTTATTGTTATTTCTTTTTATTTTTGTTTCGTGTTTAAATTTTGTAAAGTAGCCTAGGACTAGGCTGTTTGTTTACGGTGACAAATGCCTAAGTCGGCAGTCGCCAGATAGCCCCTTAAAAAAAAAAAAATGAGGAGCAAGTCCTTAGCCTCGCTGAATGAAAGTCAATCTTGGGCCTGAATGGCAAGGATTTATTTCTCAAGGAGATATGCACAACATTGCTTCGAAGAAGCCAGGTGATGATCTCCGCAATTGTCACACTTGGCCACACACGATTTAGACTTATCGTGTGCGGCCGTGGAGCAATTTACACAAACTTCGGGTGACTCCGACTTTGCACGTCTACAAGAACGATTCGTACAGCCGAAGCGGTGACAGTAATAGCACCGCCACGGCAGTGGCACGAATGCCTTTACGCGGTAGCGGTACCAACCGGCACTCACCGACTCAATGATCTTGTCACAGTCGAACGTGACGAAGAGTGTAGGGGTGGGTCTCGAGGCCCCTCCCTGTTTTCTCATCACACGTTTGACCTTGACCGCCCCATGGTCGGCCAGCTCTAAGGTGATGTGTGTCAATGGAGTAGTCAACGAGTTCCCTTGCATAAACTACCCCTTTTACAAAGTTCATGGTAGAGTGCGGCGTCACACTCACCGGGGTGCCATGAAGTGTCCGAAGAGCACTTATCTTGGCCGCCCTGGCATGATTCCCCGCACTCGCCAGAAGGCTCGCGTCTGAGAAACGGGTCACCTTCGGCTCTCTACCAATTGCACTAGCTAATCCTCTCCTCTGATGGATCATGTTGCCCTTGGACAACATAGTCCTATCAGTGTAGCGAATAACGAGGAAGCGTTTGAAGCCAGCGGTCTCGAAAACGCCAGGTAACCTCTGAATCAGGGACCTCGATGTCATCGAGGCTCCGCCCTGTGCACTTTTCGTCTTTGTCATAGTCAGGGGCTACACACCCGGGGGGACATAGGGGCCGGATGTGCCGATCTTGGCTTGGTCGCTTGCAAGAATGGCAGCAGACCCATCCGTCCCCGCAGCCCCCACGGATGGAAAGAAACGCTGAGTCTTTTTTCTTTCTTGTCTTTTTCTTCTTTTTAGGAGAGGAGGGCGGGGAATAAACCCGATTTTTACCTCCGCCGACAGAAGCCCCTAGGTCAAATGTACTGGCCTCAGCCAGTTCCTTCTCCGAAATGGAAAAGGTCCTGGTGGTCGCAGGGGCACCGGTCAGAGGAGATCCCTCCCCTCCTTGTACTGCTACGGAGGCCCAAGCCGTTTGAAGAGGACCTTGCTTTAGGGCGGATTCAGGTTAGGTACTTGGCGCTGAGCCCGGATTCCCCATCATGGAAGGCCCTATCCTCTTAGGCTGGAGTTCCTCATGGACCATGTCTATCACAGGAGGGGCCTCCAGTTGACCATCCCCTCACAGAACTGCACAGGTCCACTTGGCTGTGTCACCAGTCTTTTGTGGGGAGGCATAGGCCTCTAGCCCAGCAAGGTTTGAAAATTCTTGCCAGCAGGTCTTTTGAGGGAAGCGACCGAAGGAGCCTGGCTTCCTTCTCTCCCCTAAGGGGTTTTCCCCTGCCGAGCCGCTTACACGAGGGGCGGTCGGCAATGGGCTGCCTGCTGTCTTTCTTGGCAGTCCCCTTAGAAAGAAAAGGAGGGAATGGCGCTGGAAATAGGGAGGTGCTCGAAAGCATCTCCAGAGAAGAAGGTGAGGGGGGGTCTCCTACACCCGTAGGCGTAGGAGAGGAGTAAGCCTCCTTTATGGTTCAAAGAAGTATGGTTATCCCCTGCGCAAGCACAAGGGGGGTACTTCTATTTTCTCGGTGGAGCTGCCCGAGGGTGGCCTTGTTGATGTCACAGGGAAATTGGTGGTTGGGTTTTTATATATTCATCATTGGGCATGATGACCTTCTTTTTTACACGGGTTTTTTATTATTTATTTAAGGGGCTATCTGGCGACTGCCGACTTAGGCCTAAGTTGCCGTGAAAAAACAGCCTAGTTCTAGGCTACTTTAAAAAATTGAACAGGAAACAACAATAACAAGTAATAACAATAACAATAACAAAAACAATAACAAAAACAACAATTAAACCTGGTTAAATGAAAGGGAGAAGGCCGGCCTCCCCCCAAAAGTCAACAAGTCCACCGGTCAAAGTGAACGCACTCGTCCCGAGTACAAGGGACAGGCAGAAGCGCCCCCGCCCATTCCGGTACCGGGACAGGTGTCGTGCGCGAAGATCACCCAGACTGGGACATTCGACCAGAATGTGCCGAACAGTCCGGGGGAAGACGCAGTCGTTGCAATCAGGCGCAGGCAAGCGCTCCATCAAATAGCAATGTGTCACACGAGTGTGCCCGATTTGGAGACGACAGAAAGCAACCTGAAGCCACCGCGGCATTGGGGGATAGGTCCATGGGAACAGTCGCAGCGCAATGGCACGCAACTTTAAGTTCCCTTCGACCGTCCGCCATCTTCTTTGCCAAGCAGTCCGAAGAGCTGCCCGTATTCCTGCCATGTAGTCGGTGTGAGGAAGAGCGAAACGCTGGTCCGGTCGCAGAGTCCTCGCAGGCTCTTTAGAGCGGCCTCATCAGCACGTTCATTCCCCGCAATTCCTACCCGTCCAAGAACCCAGCAGAAGATAATCTTTACATCTGCCCGGCTCGCTAAAATCGTAGCGTCACGGATTTCGCGAACCTAGGGGGATGCGGAGATTCCAATGCCCCGAGAGCACTCAGGGTGGTTTGTGAGTCGCTATAGATCACAATCCCATCTCCAAACCGGGCACGTCGCGTAATCTTCCGTACCGAGTGGTGTATTGCCACCAGCTCGGCCGTGAAGACAGACGCAGCGCCTGGTAGAGCCCCACTGACTTCAAACAGAGGGGATACGGCGTGGAAGCCGACCCCCTCTTAGGACTTGGAGCAAACCGTATAAACTGGCACGGTACCAGCGTGACACGATGTGTGCTCCAAAAAGGTCGAACGCAATACTCCCGGCGCAGTACAAGCTTTGGGAGCAGAAGTGTAGAGAGAAATGGCTAAATGTGGTACCCTCCAGGGTGGCGTCCTGGGCAGAACCAGGGGTGCCACCTGCCTGAGAGCTATATCTACCTCTCGAAGGAGTTTCCTGGCCCTAAACCCAAAGGGCTTAGGGTATTACTGGAGTCTCTCGGTGGCATAGGCACTATCGAGATCAGCTGCGAATGCAGTGAGAGTTGTTGGCGACTGAATGAGGCACCGGGCTTGCGCGTACAGGCGAGTGATGCACTGCACGTGGCGCAGAGAGAGTGGTATCTCCCCAGCATCGACCAACAGTCTCTCAATGGGGGAAGTGCGGAAGGCACCGGTCGCAAGGCGAAGGCTGGTGTGGTGGATTGAATCCACCTTCCGCAATAAACGCTTGGCTGCGGATGCATAAAACTCGCATCTGTAGTCGAGCTTTGAATGAACAGAGGATCGATAAAAAAGTAAGGCAGTAGCCCTATCAGCGCCCAAAGCGCTCAACGTCACGGAACGGATAATATCCATGGCGCGGGTACAAGAGACCCTAAGGTTTTTTACATGGGACGCAATAGCTCACCGCCTCTCACAGTTGCCTGCACTGCAAGAGGTGCTTGCAGGCCCGGCAGAACCAGGCGCCAACATTTGGGATCACCCCTCCCGCTTGGTGGCATGGCAGTCCATCGGCATGGCAGCTCCACTTTAGACACGGCGTAAAATTGAAAGAATATGTAGAGGAGAGGAAAAGGGATGTGAGGAAGGTATGGGTGGAAATGAAGCAGGTTGTTAAAAAAAAACTCATCCCGAACCGAAGTTCAGGGGTTGGGAACTCTGTCCCCTCTCCCTCAGCCCCGATCCGGGACTGTTGGCGTGATAAGAAGTTCAGCATCTACCCTGGGAAATTAGAGGCTGACCGGAGAAAGTTGTGGGAGAGGTTGTATAAAAAGAGAGGAAACAAGTGTTTTGAAGGAAGGAAGAGAGGCTAAGCTTGGCCCAGACAGGGTGCTGAGTCCCGCCAGCATGGCGGCCAGGATGGAAAATCGCTGCGCCCCTTACGCGGTGGAGCTCTGCCAGGCGCTGCATCTGTCTTCCCGGCCAAGCTTGTGGCAATACACCACTCTGTACGGGAGATTACGCGACGTGCCCGGTTTGGAGACCGGGTTGTGATCTATAGCGACTCACAAAGCGCCCTGTGTGCTCTCCGGGCATTCGAATCTCCGCATCCCCTTATTTGCCATATCCGTGACGCCACGGTTTTGGCGAGCCGGGCAGATGTTTAGATTATCTTCTGCTGGGTTCCTGGACATGTAGGATTCGCGGGGAATGAGCGCGCCGATGAGGGCGCCAAAGAGTTCGCGAGGACTCTGCGAACCGGACCAGCGTTTTGTTCTTCATCACACCGACTGGATGGCAGGAATACAGGCAGCTCTTCGGACTGCTTGTCAAAGAAGATGGGAGACGGTCGAAGGGAACTTAAAGTTGAGTGCCATTGCGCCGCAACTGTTCCCATTGACCTATCCCCCAATGCCGCGGCGGCTTTAGGTTGCTTTCTGTGGTCTTTGAATCGGCCCCACTCGTGTGACGCATCGCTATTTGATTGAGCGCTTGCCTGCACCCTATTGTAACGACTGCATCGTCCCTCAGACTGTTTAGCACATTCTTGTCGGATGTCTAGTCTGGGTGATCTTCGCGCACGATACCTGTCCCGGTACCGGGTGGGTTCGCTACCGCCTGTCCCTTGTACTCGGGACGGATTCGGGCACATTGACTGGTGGACTTGTTGACATTGGGGGGAGGCCAGGCTTCTCCCATTTACTTAAGGTTTTTTCTTGTTTTTTGTTTGTTATTGTTTTGTTTGTAGGTTGCACTCTCCTGCACCGGGGTGAGGGGAACCTTCCCCCGCTGCCGGAGATTGCTTTCTGATTGTTAAGTTTTTCTAATATTTATCATCGTTATGTTTTGATATTTTTATTTTAAAGTAGCCTAGATCTAGGCTGTCGTGTTTTTTGGCGACTTATGCCCAAGTGGGCAGTTGCCAGATGGGTTCTATAAAATAATTAAAAAAAAAAATCTTAACCTATATTGAAACGTATTTGATTAAGTTTTATTTAATTATTATAGCCTCCACCTTAACATGGGCTTGTTCCTTGATGGTAGTTGCCTGGAGGTCACCTTTCAATTCATGATGACCTTGAATTTGACTAATTCCTTACGTGGGAGGAAGATTCTGGCAGCCTTATGAATTTTTATACCCGTTTCATGCAAATTCATCGCTCTTTGTCATTCTGCGCATGTAGAACTGAGAGGGCTACCATCTCACTATGATACCGCTCCTTCATTTCTTATTAGTTTGACTAGATATGCTTTTATACCTCACTAGCTATAGGTTTATTGCCGAATATGAATTCGATCCAGGCTCATGGTTATTGCTGGCGTTGGTGCCTTCTAATTGTCCCATATATAGAGTTTTTTTCTTCTCTACGCGATAAGATACCACTCGATTTAAGAAGTATAGATTGTATAATGGATTGTAGGCGCTAGTTCACTGTCTTTCACGTTCACTAACTGAATTAATTTCGTCTGCAGATGATCTCCATAGGTCCAATTATGGAGATAGCCTAGATTTCTAATCTAAGCCTTTCTGATTTATGGTTGGAAAACTACTTTGACATTTTGAAGTAACTCTTGCAACGGTGACGCACCTGGGTCTGCCCAGGAGACAAACCTGGATGATACTTCATGTAGTATCGCGTTAACACATATCTGCTGCCAAAGTTTCCACAGCTAAGGAAGTTATGTTTCCAATTTCATGGAGGATAAATCGCATCAAATTGGAGTCGCTGCTTGTAAATAATTGGCTCCAACAAAGTACAAAGTAGGTATTGGCTTTCATGATATCTGCCAACTGTTTGAAGTGGGGAGAGTGATTACGATGCTGCTTTTGTCTCCACGGTCATCTTGGTTGACAAATAACATGCCGTACGGAAGATTACTCATCTTATCAGTTTGGGAGGGTGTTTTTTCAATAATGGAGGCTGGGAGCGCACTATGTGCCCTTGAGACACTGGTACCTCAACATCACCTACTGGTCTGCAGAATCTGGGAGGTCTTGGCGTTTGAGAGTCGAAATGATATCTAGATGGTCTTCAGCTAGGTTCCTAGATATAAAGGTATAGTTGAAAAAAAGCTTGGTCATGAAATATGATCCTATATGAAGCTCTTGATTTAGTCAACTGACATAAGGCTCACCCCCGTTCTGACTACTATTTAAGAAAAAGGCTCTCTGGGCCACGATGTAATTAATAGAGATGCGTGCCATTACGCGCAGACTTTCCTTGTGGAGTTAACCCCAAATGCATCCATGGTTTCCAGTGATTTTCATCCTTTCCCATTTGAATTTACTCAAGAATCGCACAGCCATTCAAAAAACACTCCCCTGAACCTTTCTCCGAAGTTTGCTCGGTCTTTCAGAATGTCTGCCACCATTTGCTTCGATGTTCTAATCTAGTAAGCTTCATTTTCAGTACTTGTACCAGTACTCGGATGATTGATGTGAAAACTAATGCTCCCTGCTAGTTTGGCCGGGCTTCTAATTTTTATTTAATTGATAATTTCTTTGGATGATAAGAGGAGCATCATCCATTATATTTGAAATTTAATTTGTTGAAATTTTCGTATTCCATAGGATAGTTGGGCTTCTTCTAAGGCATCCTCACACGAGGATTAGCTTTTATTATAGTTGTATTTTACTGTCTCTTTGTTATTCTTAATGGTATTCATGTTGTTTTAGTTAGTAGTGTTGTTTTCTTGTAAATACTTTATTTTTTAAATTATCTTTTCAATGATGTTTTATGAGGCCATTTTATCGATCTCCTTCAACAGACTATTTTATGATGATAAAACAAAGAAAATCAAGGAAGTGGCCCTAATTTTAGGTCAAGGGTAGTGTTGATAGGATATACACAAATTTATTTGACATTTAATCTAGTGCTTTGCATAATAGAGAATACAATAAAATATCATAGGTAAGATGTTTACACTAATAATTTGAGTTCTCTTTATTTTGGGGAATAAAATCTCTGTAATATTAAGATAAAGTCAGGCCTAATTTAAAAAATGTTTAAGTGTTTTATTCAGACGAAATGAATCACTGGAGTTCTTTCAGTCAAACTATATATGTACTTCTTACATGGAAATGAAGTATTATTATACATGTATACATTTATGATTCACATGACTATGACCACGATCATGGACATACCATTAATTAATATGGAGTTAATTGCATCCTTATCCTCAGCTTTAATACTTTTCCATTTATTTTAAGGTTGCTAATTTTGCAGACTGGTTCAGGGAAGAAGCAACTGGTGCATGCCGCCTAGTAGGGTGGTACAGGATTTTGAACTATAAATGAAGAGGTTCCTTTACCAAAGCACCGTCAATTTAGGGAATGGAAGTAAAACCCCCGTAAGGGGCGCGGCGATTTGCCATCCTGGCCGCCGTGCTGACGGAATCCAGCGCTCCGTCCGGGCACCAGCTTAGCCTCTCTTCCTTCCTTCAGATAGCCCGATTTCTCCCCTACCTCGTCGCTTTTCATACAACCTCTCCCACAACTTTCTCTGGTCAGCCTCTAATTTCACAGGGTAGAATGCTGACCTACATCTCAAGCCAACCACTCCGGATGGGGGCTGAGGGGGGAGGGGACATTGTTCCCTAACCCCTCAGCTCCGGTTCGGGATGGGGGTTTTTTATCAACCTGCTTCATCCCCACCCATACCTTCCTCACATCCCTTTTCCTCTCCTCTTCACATTCTATATGTTTTACGCCGTGTCTAAGGTGGAGCCGCCATGCCGAAGGACCGCCAGGCCACCAGGCGAAAGGGAAGGTCCCAAATGGCGGCGCCTGGCTCTGCCGGGCCTGTAAGCACCTCTGGGAAGTGCGGGCTACTGCAAGAGGTGGTGAGCGATTGCGTCCCGTAAAACAAAGAGGGTCACCATGCCCAATGATGAAAAAAAAAAACATCTCCCCTTAATTCCCCCTAAAACACCGGAGCCGCCCTCGTGCAGCTCCACAGAAAAGATGGAGGTCCCCCCCCTGTGCTTGCGCAGGGGACCCTCCATACCTCTTTAACCGGAGAGGAGGCTTACTCCTCTCCTACGCCTACGGGTGTAGGGGACTTCCGCTCACATCCTTCTCTGGAGGTGCTTTCGGGCACCTCCCTATCTCCAGCGGCAGTCCCTCCTTTGCTTTCTAAGGGGACTGCCAAGAAAGCCAGCAGGCAGCCCATTGCCGACCGCCCCTCGTACAAGCGGCTCGGTAGGGCAAACCCCCTTAGGGGGGAGAGGGAAGCCAGGCCCCATCGGTCGCTTCCCTCAAAAGACCTGCTGGCAAAAATATTAAACCTTCCTGGGGTCAAGGCCTGTGCCTCCCCACTAAAGACTTATGACGCTGCCAAGGGGACCTGCGATGTCCTGGGAGGGGATGGCCAACTGGAGGCCCCTCCTGAGATAGACATGGTCCTTGAGGAAAACCAGCCTTAGAAGGTAGGGCCTTCCATGGGGGGGAATCCGTGCTCGGCGCCAAGCACCGAACCCGAATCCGCCCCTATGCAAGGTCCTCATCAAACGGCTGTAGATTCTCAGGCAGTACAAGGAGGGGAGGGATCTCCTCTGGATGATGCCCCTGCGACCACCAGGACCTTCTCAATTTCGGAGAAGGACCTGGCTGAGGCCGGTCCATCTGGCCTGGGGGCTTCTACCGGCGGGGGTGAGAAGCGGGTTCATTCCCCGCCCTCCTCTCAAAAAAAGAAAAGGACCAAAAAGACGAAGAAGACTCGGGGCTCCTCTCAATCCGCGGGGGCTAAGGGGACGGATGGGTCTGCTGCCACTTTGGCAAGCGACCAAGCCAAGATCGGCACATCCGGGCCCTCTGCTTCCCCGGGTACGAAGCTCCTGACGATGACAAAGACCAAAAGTGCACAGGGCGGAGCATCGATGACATCGGGGCCCCTGATTCAGAGGTTACCTGGCGTTTTCGAGCCCGCTGGCTTCAAACGCTTCCTCGTTATTCGCTCCACTGATGGCAGCATGTTGTCCAAGGGCAACATGATCCATCAGAGGAGAGGATTAGCTAGTGCAATTGGTAGAGAGCCGAAGGTAACCCGTTTCTCGGACGGGAGCCTTCTGGCGAATGCGGCGAATCCCGCCGAGAAGGCCAAGATAAGTGCTCTTCGGACACTTCATGGCACCCCGGTGAGTGTGACGCCGCAATCTACCATGAATTTTGTAAAAGGAGTAGTTTATGTGAGGGAACTCGTTGACTACTCCATAGAAGACATCACCCTAGAGCTGGCCGACCATGGGGCGGTCAAGGTCGAACGTGTGATGAGAAAACAGGGAGGGGCCTCGAGACCCACCCCTACACTCTTCGTCACGTTCGACTGTGACAAGCTCCCTGAGTCGGTGCGTGCAGGTTGGTACCGCTACCGCGTGAAGGCATTCGTGCCACTGCCGCGGCGGTGCTATTACTGTCACCGCTTCGGCCACACGAATCAATCATGTAGACGTGCAAAATCGGGGTCACCCGAAGTCTGTGAAAATTGCTCCAAGGTCGCACACGATAAGTTTGAATCGTGTGTGGCCAAGTGTGTCAATTGCGGAGAGCCGCACCCTGCTTCTTCGAAGCAATGTGGTGCATATCTCCTTGAGAAAGAAATCCTGGCCGTTCAGGCTCAGGATCGACTCTCATTCCGCGAGGCTAAGGACTTGGTCCTGGCGCGCCCGGCTCTGCCTGGGACGTCATATGCATCAATAGTTAGAAAAGCACCCTCTGCTCCTGGCCCATCCAGGCCAACGAGCACGGTTGTTTCCGCGCCCATTCGGAGCCCTTCTGCGGGATCTACTACACCCGGGCGCTCCCTTGGTAGAGCTGGCGGCAAAAAGGGTTCACACCCAGCCCCGGCTAAAACCAGGGCTCCCCCTCTTCCCCCAGCGTGACCGTTTCCCGTAAGGCAAAACGGCCACGCGCCTCCACAGAGTCGTTAGACTCACAGGAGGCAACACCCCTGAAGATGGTCGCTAGGCAATCTTCCGGGGTTCTTAAAGCTGTTCCCCGAAAAGAGGACAGCAACAAAGGAGCTTCGGCCCCTTCCTCCACGCCCCGAGGTAGAGCGAGTGGCTCGGAGACGGTGGTTCCTCGAAAAGAGGGCCCCCCGCCTCCCAAGCCGCAACGCCCGCCTAAGGTTTCGAGGCGGAGGGAGGAAAAGACTCGCATGGCGAGCCCAACCTCCCCAAAAAGGTCCTCGAAGGCGACAGCGCCTTCAGCGCTTTGTCCGGCCAACAGCGCCTTCAGCGCTTTGTCCGGCCAACAGCGCCAGGGGTTCGGCCCCCGGGAAGCGTACGGCCATTCCCGTGAGGGTCTTTAATTCGAGGAGGGCCATCGCGTCTCCTCCGAGCTAGGCCTGGAGGTTATATTCCTTCAATGGAATTGCCGTGGACTCCGGGCCAACTGGGAGGAGCTGCGGAGGCTCGTCTCGTCCCGTTCCCCGTTAGCTATTTTTTTGCAGGAGACCATGCTAGGCGCGTGCCCGCTGCCTGCCCTCCCGGGGTATAAGGGTCTTGCAACCCCACCACCGCGGGATGGCCGGGCTGGGGGATGCGCGGTTTCCACCCGGCATGATGTCTCCGTTCTTCCTTTCTCTTCAGATACCTCCTTTCAGGCAGTGGCTGTGCAGCTGCACCTGGATAGGAGGTATACTATCATTTCTGCGTACATTCCACCTTCAGCGGACTTTGACGCAGGGGACTTCCGCCGCGTCGTGGCACGGTTGCCAAGGCCCTATCTCTTGCCTGGAGATCTGAACGGCAAACATCCTCTCTGGGGAGATTACTCCATAAATCCCAGGGGACAAGTCCTTGCCGATCTGATCGAAGAGCTTGAGATGGGTGTCCTAAACGTCGATGAGTTTACGCATCACTGTCCGAGAACCGCTTCATTTTCTTGCCTTGACCTATCTTTGTGCTCTTCGGATGCACAGCCTGATTTTGATTAGGGGGTGGTCGATGACCTCCATGGCAGTGATCACTTTCCCATTCAAATATCCTTTTCAGGGCAACTGCCGCCTGAGAGACCACCTCGGTGGTGCTTGGCGCGGGCGCGGTGGCCTGCATTTCAGGAAATGACTGAATTCTCTATCTCAGTCGAGGAGTTTAGGTCGGTAGATGAGGCCGTTGAGTTCTTCTCCGGCAACCTCATCGCCGTGGGCCTGACTACTATTCCTAGGACGTCTGGCCATTTTGCACGCCGACCACTCCCATGGTGGTCGGCCGAGTGTGAGACGGCCCTCAAACAGAAGCGTTATGCCTACATGCGCTATAAGCGCCGCCCGAACGATTTCACTGTCGCTGAATTTCGGCGGGCTAGGGCTAGGTTCCGGTATATTTCGAAGCACGCCCGCCGCTCTTCTTGGCGGGCATACGTGTCTTCACTTAACGAGAAGACCCCTTTAGCTGAGGTGTGGAAGCGAGTCAAAAGGATTCGGGGCAAGTTCTCGCAGGACCCCCCTCCTGTTCTCCAGGAGAATGGGACCGCAATCTCGGATCCCGCGTCCGTGGCGGAATCCTTAGCGACCGCTTTTTCCGCATTCTCTAGCCGTGATGCTGCTCCGCCAGCATTCAATGCACGTCGTGATGTCGCGGAAGGCCCCTGGCTGGACTTTACCTCCAGAGGCGGAGAACCCTTCAACGACAAGTTTACTGTGAGTGAGTTGCGTTCCGTTTTCGCTTCGTGCGCGGACACCGCCCATGTTCCGGACGATGTCCCGTACGCCATGCTTCGACACCTAAGTGAGCGAGCTATGGCCTTTCTGTTTGATTTGTTCAACAGGATCTGGGTGGAAGGTCTTCTCCCAGACTCCTGGCGAATCGCTACTGTGCTCGCCTTTCGCAAGCCGGGGAGAGATCACTCTACTCCGACCGGTTTCCGCCCAATCTCTCTAACCTCTTGCGTGCGCAAGTTGATGGAGAAATTGGTAAATGTTAGATTAGCCTATTTCCTGGACAGCGGAGGCCATCTGTCTTCTGCACAGTGCGGCTTCCGTAAGTTCCACTCCACGTCGGATGCTCTGCTCCGACTGGAAAGTGCCGTCTGCGAGGCTCTCCTTTGTAGACAGCACTACGCCACGGTGTTTTTTGATCTGGAGAAGGCCTATGATACCGCATGGCGATACGGTATCATGGAGACTCTCCACACGATGAGGGCGAGAGGACGCCTCCCAATGTTTATATCTGAATTTTTGCGAGATCGTCGATTCCGCGTACGGGTGGGGGGAGCCCTCTCCGGCCCAAAGGAGCAGGAAGAGGGTGTCCCGCAGGGAAGTGTCCTCAGTGTCACACTCTTTGCCCTGAGCATCAACGGCATCACCTCGGTGCTGCCGGAAGATGTTCTCGCTACGCTCTACGTGGACGACCTTTCGATCTCTTTTGGCGCGGCCCAGATGCCAACTCTGGAGCGTCGACTCCAACAGGCATTGAACCGCGTCTCTCGCTATGCCGAAGCGCACAGGTTTCGGTTTTCTTTGGCCAAGACTAAGGTGGTGCACTTCTGCCGCCATCCACGGCTTCACCCCGACCTAGATTTGTTTCTTAATGGGGTGCGCCTGGATGTGGTTGAGTCGCACCGTTTCCTTGGTCTTGTATTCGACCGAGGCCTCACCTGGGAGGCTCATATTCGCAGCCTTAGGGTCTCTTGTACCCGCGCCATGGACATTCTCCGTTCCGTGACGTTCAGCGCTTGGGGCGCTGATAGGGCTACCGCCTTACTTTTTTATCGATCCTTTGTTCGCTCGAAGCTCGACTACGGATGCGAGTTTTATGCATCCGCAGCCGAGCGTTTATTGCGGAAGGTGGATTCGATCCACCACACCGGCCTTCGCCTTGCGACCGGTGCCTTCCGCACTTCCCCTATTGAGAGACTGTTGGTCGATGCTGGGGAGATACCACTCTCTCTGCGCCACGTGCAGTGCATCACTCGCCTGTACGCGCAGGCCCGGTGCCTCCCTCAGTCGCCAACAACTCTCACTGCATTCGCAGCTGATCTCGATAGTGCCTATGCCACCGAGAGACTCCAGTAATACCCTAAGCCCTTTGGGTTTAGGGCCAGGAAACTCCTTCGAGAGGTAGATATAGCTCTCAGGCAGGTGGCACCCCTGGTTCTGCCCAGGACGCCACCCTGGAGGGTACCACATTTAGCCATTTCTCTCTACACTTCTGCTCCCAAAGCTTGTACTGCGCCGGGAGTATTGCGTTCGACCTTTTTGGAGCACACATCGTGTCACGCTGGTACCGTGCCAGTTTATACGGTTTGCTCCAAGTCCTAAGAGGGGGTCGGCTTCCACGCCGTATCCCCTCTGTTTGAAGTCAGTGGGGCTCTACCAGGCGCTGCGTCTGTCTTCACGGCCGAGCTGGTGGCAATACACCACTCGGTACGGGAGATTACGCGACGTGCCCGGTTCGGAGACCGGATTGTGATCTATAGCGACTCACAAAGCGACCTGAGTGCTCTCGGGGCATTGGAATCTCCACATACCCTGGTTCGCGAAATCCGTGACGCCACGGTTTTGGCGAGCCGGGCCGATGTCGAGATTATCTTCTGCTGGGTTCCTGGACATGTAGGAATTGCAAGGAATGAGCGCGCCGATGAGGGCGCCAAAGAGTCCGCGAGGACTCTGCGACCGGACCATCGTTTCGCTCTTCCTCACACTGACTACATGGCAGGAATACGGGCAGCTCTTCGGACTGCTTGGCAAAGAAGATGGGAGACGGTCGAGGCGAACTTAAAGTTGCGTGCCATTGCGCGGCGACTGTTCCCATGGACCTATCCCCCAATGCCGCGGCGGCTTCAGGTTGCTTTCTGTCGTCTTCGAATCGGACACACTCGTGTGACGCATCGCTACTTGATGGAGCGCTTGCCTCCGCCCTATTGCAACGACTGCGTCGTCCCCCAGACTGTTCGGCACATTCTTGTCAAATGTCCCAGTCTGGGTGATCTTCGCGCACGATACCTGTCCCGGTACCGGGATGGGCGGGGTCGCTACCGCCTGTCCCTTGTACTCGGGACGAGTGCGTGCATTATGACTAGTGGACTTATTGACTTTTGGGGGGAGGCTGGCCTTCTCCCTTTCATTTAACCCGGTTTAATTGTTGTTGTTTTTGTTATTGTTTTTGTTTTTGCTTTTTTATGCTTATTTTTATTTCTTTTTATTGTTTCCTGTTTAATTTTTAAAGTAGCCTAGGACTAGGCTGTTTGTTTACGGCGACTAATGCCTAAGTCGGCAGTCACCAGATAGCCGCTTAATTAAAAAAAAAAAAATGGAAGTAAAACAAAGTTCATGATATTGGTGCTTATTTTATTGATTTGTTATATATAAATATGTAATTAAAAATGGACAAGGTCAGCAGACCTACATCGTGTGCTCTCAATTCTTTCAATAATTTTCAAGAAAAATAATATCAAACGTATTATCAATTAACAAAGGTATCATCTGACCCTACGACCTTCGAAGCATTCCAAAACTCATTGAAAAATGAAATGGTTACCATTCGACTGGCATACCGACGAACCGACTTAGTAACTTAAAGAGTTGCGTTCACGTGACAAAAAGTTTTCCATAATTTATCCATTTGTAAGCCGACTGAGTTTCTAAAATTATCATCATGTTTGCATTAAAAATGAAAGAGCTGTATTGATTTAGTAACGCCAATTAATGTTGCATCTCAATTTCAAACAATAAATAAAAAAATAGTAAAATTTACTCTCAAATACCAATGTAGTTTACAAAAGAATAACGAATATCGTAAAGGGTAAAAGCTTTCAACTGGTAATGGATTTGTTTAGAGATTTGATATCATGATAGGAAATCAACAACTGAATCCAATACTTGGCACTGGTATTAACTTAAACAAAGTTGCTAGAGAAAACTTAGGAAAATCCAAATGTATCTGTGAGAAATATTGGAATGCATATGTTAAAATCATCCTTTCTTAGTATTGTTATGCTCAATTTGAAAGGAAAACCTAATGGGAGCCTCCTCTGGCGTCAGCTTCTACAGAATGATTTATAGCGACTCACAAAGCGCCCTGAGTGCTCTCGGGGCATTGGAATCTCCGCATCCCCTGGTTCGCGAAATCCGTGACGCCACGGTTTTGGCGAGCCGGGCAGATGTCGAGATTATCTTCTGCTGGGTTCCTGGACATGTAGGAATTGCGGGGAATGAGCGCGCCGATGAGGGCGCCAAAGAGTCCGCGAGGACTCTGCGACCGGACCAGCGTTTCGCTCTTCCTCACACCGACTACATGGCAGGAATACGGGCAGCTCTTCGGACTGCTTGGCAAAGAAGATGGGAGACGGTCGAGGGGAACTTAAAGTTGCGTGCCATTGCGCCGCGACTGTTCCCATGGACCTATCCCCCAATGCCGCGGCGGCTTCAGGTTGCTTTCTGTCGTCTTCGAATCGGACACACTCGTGTGACGCATCGTTACTTGGTGGAGCGCTCGCATGTGCCCTATTGCAACGACTGCGTCGTCCCCCAGACTGTTCGGCATATTCTTGTCGAATGTCCCAGTCTGGGTGATCTTCGCGCACGATACCTGTCTCGGTACCGGGATGGGCGGGGTCGCTACCGCCTGTCCCTTGTACTCGGGACGAGTGCGTGCACCATGACTGGTGGACTTATTGACTTTTTGGGGGAGGCCGGCCTTCTCCCCTTTATTTAAGGTTCCTTTTTTTGTTATTGTTTTGTTTTAGATTGCACTCTCCTGCACCGGGGTGAGGGGGACCTCCCCCCGCTGCCGGAGATTGCTTCGATTGTTAAGTTTTTCAAATTTATATTGATTGTTAAGTTTTCATATTTTAACTTTAAAGTAGCCTAATTCTAGGCTGTCGTGTTTTTCGGCGACTTATGCCCAAGTGGGTAGTTGCCAGATGGGCTCTATAAAAAAAAAAAAAAAAAAATTCTACAGAATGATTTATTTCACCGAAGAGGAATTGTCTATTGGCTTCTCCTTCACTTCAAAAGTTTATTTGAACAGTTTTGTAATTATTGAAGGGAGAGCATTTTTATGGATGGTTCGACAGCATTTTTATGGTAGTTTCGACATTTTTATGGATGTTTAGACATAATTTATATGGATGGTTCGACAGGATGTTTATGGATGGTTCGACAGCATGTTGGTGGATGGATCGACAACATTTTTATAGATTGTTCGACAGCTTGTTTTTCTGAATGGGTGACAACATTTTATGGATGTTTCGACAGCAGTTTTATGGATATTTTAACAGCATTTTATGGATGGTTTGACAGCATTTTAAGGATGGTTCGACAGCATTTTTATTAAAGATGGTTCGACGACAATTCATAGGTTTGTTTAAACAGCATTTTTATAGAGGTTTTGACAGCATTTTGTGGATTGTTCGACAGTATTTTTATGGATATTGCAAAGGCAATTTAATAGATGGTTCGACATCATTTTCTGGATGGTTCAACAGCATTTTTTAGGGATGGTTCGACATTTTTAGGAATGGTTAACAACATTTTAAGGATGTTTTGACATCATTTTTATAGTTGTTTCGACAGCATTTTAAGGATTTTTTTTTAATTATAGAGACCATCTGGCAACTTCCCAATTGGGCATGAGTCGCTGGAAACACGACACAGCCTAGAACTAGGCTAGTTTAAAATAAATATATGAAAACATAACAATGATAAAAATGAGAAAAACTTAATAATTAGGAAGCAATCTCCAGCAGCGGGGGGAGGTTCCCCTCACCTGGGTGCAGGAGCGTGCAACCTAACAAAAAAAAATAATAAAAAAATATAAAAAAGAAATCTTTTTTAAATATAGGGGAGAAGCCCGGCCTCCCCCCAAAAGTCAACAAGTCTAGAAGTCAATGTGCACGAACTTATCCCAAGCAGAAGGAACAGGTGGTAGCGACTTCGCCCATCCCGGTACCGGGACAGGTATCGTGCGCGAAGATCACCCAGACTGGGACATTCGACAAGAATGTACCGAGCAGTCTGAGGGACGACGCAGTCGTTGCAATATGGCACAGGTGAGCTCTCCATCAAATAGCAATGCTTCACACAAGTGGGGCAAATTCCGGGACGACAGAAAGCAACCTGAAGCCGCCGCGGAATTGGGAGATAGGTCCATGGGAACAGTCGCGGCGCAATGGCACGCAACTTTAAGTTCCCTTCGACCGTCTCCCATCTTCTTGGCCAAGCAGTCCGAAGAGCTGCCCGTATTCCTGCTATGTAGTCGGTGTAAGGAAGAGCCAATCACTGGTCTGGTCGCAGAGTCCTCGCGGACTCTTTGGCGCCCTCATCGGCGTGCTCATTCCTCGCAATTCCTACATGTCCAGGAACCCAGCAGAAGATAATCTCGACATCCCTCCGGCTCGCCAAAACCATGGCGTCACGGATATCGCGAACCAGAGGATGCGGAGATTCCAATGCCCCGAGAGCACTCAGGGCGCTTTGTAAGTCGCTATAGAACACAACCCGGTCTCCGAACCGGGCACGTCGCGTAATCTCCCGTACCGAGTAATGTATTGCCACCAGCTCGGCCGTGAAGACAGACGCAGCGCCTGGTAGAGCCCCGCTAACTTTAAACAGAGGGGATACGGCGTGGAAGCCGACCCCCTCTTGGAACTTTCCATATGTATACACTGGCATGGTTCCAGCGTGACACGAGGTGTGCTCCATAAAAGGTCGAACGCAATACTGCCAGCACCGTACAAGCTTTGGAGGCAGAGGCGTGGCGACAAATAGCCAAATTTGCTAACCTCCAGGGTGGCGTCCTGGGCAGAGCCAGGGGCGCCAAAGGCCCGAGAGCTTTATCTAGCTCTCGAACGAGTTTCCTGGCCCTAAACCCAAAGAGAGTAGGGTATGACTGGCGTCTCTCGGCGTCATAGGCACCATCGAGATCAGCTGCGGATGCAGTGAAAGCTGTTCGCGACTGAGGGAGGCGCCGTGCTCGTGCGTACAGGCGAGTGATGGACTGGACGCCGCGCAGAGCGAGTGGCATCTCCCCAGCATCGAGAAACAGGCTCTCTTTGATATAAGGAGTGCGTAAGGCACCGGTCGCAAGGCGGAGGCTGGTGTTGTGGATCGAATCCCCTTCCGCAATAAACGCTCGGCTGCGGATGCATAAAACTCGCATCCGTAGTCGAGCTTCGAGCGAACCAAGGATCGATAAAAAAGTAAGGGGGTAGCCCTATCAGCGCTACAAGCGCCACAAGAGACCCTAAGGCTGCGAATATGAGCCTACAAGGTAAAGCGTCGGTCGAATACAAGACCAAGGAAAAGGTGCGACTCAACCACATCCAGGCTCACCCCAGTAAGAAACAAATCTGGGTCGGGGTGAAGCCGTGGATGGCAGGGGTAGTGCACTACCTTAGTCTTGGCCAAAGAAAACCGAAACCTGTGCACTTCAGCATAGCGAGAGACGCGGATAAATGCATGTTAGAGTCGACGCTCCAGAGTTGGCATCTGGGCCGCGCCAAAAGAGATTGAAAGGTCGTACACATAGAGAGTAGCGAAAACATCTTAGGCAGCCCTGAGGTGATGCATTCAATGCTCAGGGCAAAACGTGTGACACTGAGGATACTTCTCTGCGGAACACCCTCTTTCTGCTCCTTTGGGCCGGAGAGTGCTTTCCCCACCCGTTGGCGAAATCGACGATCACGCAAAAATTCAGATATAAACATAGTGAGGCGTCCCCTCGACCTTATCGTGTGGAGAGTCTCCATGATACCGTATCGCCATGAGGTATCATAGGCCTTTTCCAAATCAAAAAACAACGTGGCGTAGTGCTGTCTACGAAGGAAAGCCTCGCAGACGGCATTTTTCAGTCGGAGAAGAGCATCCGACGAGGAGTGGAACTTGCGGAAGCCACACTGTGCAGAAGACAGATGGTCTCTGCTGTCCAGGAAATAGGCTAATATAACTTTTACCAATTTCTCCATCAACTTGCACACGCAAGAGCTAAGAGAGATTGTGCGGAAACCGGTCGGAGTAGAGTGATCTCTCCCCGGCTCGCGAAAGGCGAGCACAGTAGCGAATGGCCAGGAGTCTGGGAGAAGACCTTTCACCCAGAACCCGTTGAACAAATCTAACAAAAAGGCTATGCCTCGCTCACCCAGTTGTCGAAGCATGGCGTACGGGATATTGTCCGGGCCATGGGCGGTGTCCGCGCACGAAGCAAGAGCGGAACGCAGCTCACTCACAGTAAACTTGTCGTTGAAGGGTTCTCCGCCTCTGGAGGTAAAGTCCAGCCGGCGGCCTTCCGCGACATCACAACGTGCATTGAAAGCTGGCGGAGCAACATCACGGCTAAAGAATACGGAAAAATACAGTCGCTAAGGATTCCACCATGGACGCGGGGTCCGAGATTGCGGTCCCATTCTCCTGGAGAACGGGAAAGTGGTCCTGCGGAAATTTGCCCCGAATCCTTTTGACACGCCTCCACACCTCAGCTAAATGGGTATTCCCGTTAAGTGGAGACACGTATGTTCATCAAGAAGAGCGGCGGGCGTGCTTCGAAATATACCGGAACCTAGCCCTAGCCCGACGAAATTCAGCGACAGTGAAATCGTTCGGGCGGCGCTTATAGCGAATGTAGGCATAACGCTTCTGTTTGAGGGCCGTCTCACAACTGTCCGACCTCCATGGGAGTGGTCGGCGTGCAAAACGGCCAGACGTCCTAGGAATAGTAGTCAGGCCCACAGCGATGAGGTGGCTGGAGAAGAACTCAACGGCCTCATCTACCAACCTAAACTCATCGACTGAGATAGAGAATTCAGTAAGTTCCTGAAATTCAAGCCACCGCGTCCGCGCCAAGCACCACCAAGGTGGTTTCTCAGGCGGCAGTTGCCCTGAAAATGATATTTGAATGGGAATGTGATCACTACCATGGAGGTCCTCGACCACCCCCCAATCAAAATGAGGCTGTGCATCCGAAGAGCACAAAGATAGGTCAAGGCAAGAAAATGAAGCGGTTCTCGGACAGTGATGCGTAAACTCATCGACGTTTAGGACACCCATCTCAAGCTCTTCGATCAGATCGGCAAGGACTTGTCGCCTGGGATTTATGGAGTAATCTCACCAGAGAGGTTGCCTCCTGTTCAGATCTCCAAGCAAGAGATAGGGCCTCGGAAACCGTGCCACGACGCGGCGGAAGTCCCCCGCGTCGAAGGCAGCTGACGGTGGAATGTACGCAGAAATTATATTATACCTCCTATCCAGGTGCAGCTGCACAGCCACTGCCTGAAAGGAGGTATCTAAAGAGAAAGGAAGAACGGAGACATCATGCCGGGTGTAAACCGTGTATCCGCCAGCCCAGCTATTCCGCGGTGGTGGGGTCGCAAGACCCTTATATCCCGCGAGGGCAGGCAGGCGGCACGCGCCTAGCATGGTCTACTGCCAAAAAATAGCTAACGGGGAACAAGAAGAGCCGAGCCTCCGCAGCTCCTCCCAGTTGGCCCGGAGTCCACGGTAATTCCATTAAGGAATATGCTCTCCAAGCCTAGCTCGAAAGAGACGCGGAGGTCCTCCTCGAATTGAAGACCCTCACGGGAATGGCCGTACGCTTCCCAGGGGCTGTCGCCTTCGAGGACTTATTGGTGTAGGTTGGGCTCGCCATGCGAGTCTTTTCCTCCCTCCGCCTCGAAACCTTAGGCGGGCTTTGCAGCTTCAGGTGCGGGGGGCCCTCTTTTCGAGGAACCACCGTCTCCGAGCTACTCGCTCCACCTCGGGGCGTAGGCGAAGAGGCCGAAGCTCCTTTGTTGCTGTCCTCCTTTCGTGGAACAGCTTTAGAAACACTTGAAGATAGCCTAGCGATCATCTTCAGGGGTGTTGCCTCCTGGGATTCTAACGAATCGGTGGAGGCGCGTGGCCGTTTTGCCTTGCGGAAAACGGTCACACTGGTCGAAGAGGGGGGAGCCCTGGTTTTTGCTGGGGCTGGGTATGAACCCTTTTTGCCGCCAGCTTTACCAGGGGAGCGCTTGGGTTGGGTAGAGCCCACAGAAGGGCTCCAAATGGGCGCGAAAACAACCGTGTTTTTTGGCCTGGATGGGCCAGGAGCAGAGGGTGCCTTTCTAACTACGGAGGCATATGACGTCCCAGGCATAGCCTAACGCGCCAGGACCAAGTCCTTAGCCTCGCAAAATGAGAGTCTATCCTATGTCTGAACGGTTTAGGATTTCTTTACCAAGGAGATATGCACCACATTGCTTCGAAGAGGGCAGGGTGCGGCTCTCAGCAATTGACACACTTGGCCACACACGATTTGGACTTATCGTGTGCGACCTTGGAGCAATTTACACAGACTTCGGGTGACCCCGACTTTGCATGTCTACATGAGTGATTCGTATGGCCGAAGCGGTGACAGTAATAGCACCGCCGCGGCAGTGGCATGAATACCTTCACGCGGTAGCGGTACCAACCAGCACGCACCGACTCAGGGAGCTTGTCACAGTCGAACGTGACAAAGAGTGTAGGGGTGGGTCTCGAGGCCCCTCCCTGTTTTCTCATCACACGTTCGACCTTGACCGCCTTAGGGTCGGCCAGCTCTAGGGTGATGTCCTCAATCAGTAGTCAACGAGTTCCCTCGCATAAACTACTCCTTTCACAAAGTTTATGGTAGAGTGCGGCGTCACACTAACCGGGGTGCCATGAAGTGTCCGAAGAGCACTTATCTTGGCCTTCTCGGCGGGATTCGCCGCATTCGCCAGAAGGCTCCCGTCCGAGAAACGGGTCACCTTCGGCTCTCTACCAAGTGCACTAGCTAATCCTCTCCTGTAGAGGATCATGTTCCCCCTGGACAACATGTTGCCATCAGTGGAGCGAATAATGAGGAAGCGTTTGAAGCCTGTGGGTTCGAAAATGCCTGGTAACCTTTGAATGAGGGGCCCTGATGTCATCGAGGTTCCACCCAGTGCACTCTTGGTCTTAGTCAGGGGCTCCGCACACTACGAAGTAGAGGGGCCGGATATGCTGATCTTGGCTTGGTCGGCCTGAAAGTGGCTTTAGACTCATCCGTCCCCACGGATGGAGAGGAGCCCCGAGTCTTCCTCGTCTTTCTTGTCTTTTTATTCTTCTTTTTAGAAGAGGAGGGCGGGAAATGAACCCGCTTCTCACCTCCACCTGCAGAAGCCCCCAAGCCAGATGGAACGGCCTCAGCCAGGTCTCTTTCCGAAATGGAGAAGGCACTGGTGGTCGTAGGGGCACCTGTCGGAGGAGATCCCTCCCCTCCTTGTACTGCCTCGGAGCCCTTAGCCGTTTGAGAATGACCTAGCTTAGGGGCGGATTCGAGTTCGGTGTTTGGTGCCGAGCCCGGATTCCCCCCCCCCATGGAAGGCCCTACCCTCTGAGGTTGGGACTCCTCATGGGCCATGTGTGTTACAGGAGGGGCCTATAGTTGGCCATCCCCTCCCAAGACATCGCAGGTCCCGTTGGTAGTATTGTCACTAGTCTTCTGTGGGGAGGCACAGGCCTTAACCACGGCAAGGTTCAAAATCCTTGCGATTAGGTCCTTTGAGGGAAGCGACCGAAGGGGCCTGGTTTCCCTTTCCCATCTAAAGGGGTTTGCCTTACCGAGCCGCTTTTATGGGAGGCGGCTGGCTAAGGGCTGCCTGCTTGATTTATTGGCAGTCCCCTTGGAAAGAAAAGAGGGGACTGCCGCTGGAAAAAGGGAGGCGCCCGAAAGCACCTCCAGAGAAGGGGGTGAGGGGGAGTCCCCTGCACCCGTAGGCGAAAGAAAGGAGTAAGCCTCATCTCCGGTTAGAGAAATATGGAGGGTCCCCTGCGCAAGCACAGAGGGGGGCGCCTGCCACTTTTTTTGCTGGAGCTGCCTGAGGTCTGCTCCGTCGCTGTTTCAGGGGAAGTTTAGGGTTTTGTTTTTTTTGTTTTACATACATGGGCATGGTGACCCCTTTTTTTAATACGGGACGCAATCGCACATCACCTCTCGCAGTAGCCCGCACTGCGAGAGGTGCTTACAAGCCCGGCACAGCCAGGCACCGCCATTTGGGACCACCCCTCCCGCCTAGTGGCCTGGGAGTCCATCGGCATGGCGGCTCCACCTTAGACACGGCGTAAAACAGATAGAATGTGAAGAGGAGAGGAAAAGGGATGTGAGGAAGGTATGGGTAGGGATGAAGCAGGTTGTTAAAAACCAACCACCATAGACCAGAGCTCAGGGGTTAGGGAACATTGGCCCCTCTCCCTCAGCCCCGATCCAGGACGGTTGGTGGAGAAAAAGGTCAGCATCTACCCTGTGAAATTAGATGCTGACCAGAGAAAGTTGTGGGAGAGGTTGTATGAAAAGAGACGAAACATGTGTTTTGAAGGAAGAAGGAGAGGCTAAGCTGGGGCCGGACGGGGTGTTGAGTCCCATCAGCACGGCGGCCAGGATGGCAAATCGTCGCGCCCCTTACGGGGCTTCGGTTAGAGAAATATGGTGGGTCCCCTTCGCAAGCACAGGGGGAAGGGACCTCCATTTTTTTGCTGGAGCTGCCCGAGGGCGGCTCCGTCGTTGTTTTAGGGGGAGTTAAAAGGGTTTGGTTTTTTAAAGATTCACCCATGGGCATGGTGACCCTATTTGTGCTACGGGACGCAATAGCTCATCACCTCTCGCATTTGCTCACTCTGCAAGAGGTGCTTACTGGCCCGGCAGAGCCAGGCGCCGCCATTTGGGACCACACTTCCCGCCTGGTGGCCTGGCTGTCCATCGGCATGGCGGCTTCACCTTGGACACGGCGTAAAAGTATATAGATTGTGAAGAAGAGGGAAAAAGTGATGTTTTGAGGAGGTATTGGTGGGGATGAAGCAGGTTGTTCGAACCCCCCCCCCCCCAGACTGGAGCTCAGGGGTTAGGAAACATTGTCCCCTCCCCCCTCAGCCTCGATCCGGTACGGTTGGCTGAGAAGAAGGTCAGCATCTACCCTGTGAAATTAGAGGGTGAACAAAGAAAGTTGTGGAAGAGTTTGTATGAAAATCAGTGGTATCACGCGTTTTGAAGGAAGGAGAAGATGCTAAGCTGAGGCCGTACGGAGCGCTGGATCCCGTCAGCTGAGCGGCCAGGATGGCAAATCGCCGCGCTCCTTACGGGAAAGAAATGAAACAAAAAATATATATAAAAATCTACATCAGTTAATGTACATATATATAAATGTACGTCAGTTAATATAGGGCAAGCAATTCGTTGCGTTATCAAAGGGTTGAGAGATGTGCAAACATATACATACAAACAAACAAAATTGGTTTAATTGACGCGATGCAAGAATATCTGTTTAAACAATGCTTGGGAGACAGTAATGTTCCAGTTATTCCGCTAGCTCACTACTACCTAACCTCACCCCCAATTCACTTCTACCTTCCTTATGTCTCTATCTCGATTGTTGTCACCTCCTATTTGGTAGCAGGACACTCCGTCAGCATGGCTGGTTAGTCAGTGGACCATCTCTCCAGATCTGGTTACCTTGCATTCAGCAAGCCAGACTTAAAACGTCTCTTCATCACCTGATAGCAGCTGGGAGAGGAGATCCAAACAGATTACCATCGATCGATCTACCTACACTGGTGAGAGTACATCATCTGTATCATACGAGTATGCCACTGCTAGCAATTTGCGTCCTAGGGATCATATTTAGCCCAACATTGTCGTCACACAGCCTGGTCGCGTTGTCAGGAGAATTAGATGTGATCTGGACTATTTTAAAACTATTGTAACGGTGTGAGTAACTCTCTTAGGAGGGAGTATTATATCAACTGTCAATTTTGGCCATCTTCACCAAAGTTTTTTAAATGCCCTTTGCCTTTTTGCTTTTTGAAAGCTTACCCATCTCACACTAATACATATACGACACTTTAATTTATGTACGACATTCCAATATTGTCTTTATCTAACGTTACATCAGTACGGTTTTAGCTCTCTCCTGGGGCCATCAAAGTTGTCCGGAATAAATAATAAGTAAGCGCAAATGGAAGCAGATTTCTTTTAGCAAATTGTTCAATAACCAAACTGATAAGGTTATAAGCGGATAATAGGCTTTGGAGAGTCTCATCATAGAAGAGTAGAGATAAAAAATAGATTTGTGTGTGTAATCAACAAAAACTTAAAACATAGATCAAGATGACGCACGAGAATAGCGAGAAGAAGCAAGATCGATACATACGAGTATGAAACAGAAGCGAAAGAAGAACTGATTATTGCGGAACTCTAAATGCACCTCCGTCGCCTAGGATATATCTCAGGTTAATATGGATTGATAAATTAAGAGATGAAAGCTACAAAATAAGGCCATTTAATAGTAGTTGCACAGAGAGCCAAGAATCCATGAAGACGGGGATGAAAATTAGCAGTCAGCAGTGGGAAATGTTGCTGACAGGCCGAGAAGTCACAAAATAGTATGACAGTTATTTCAATGTGCTGTCGAACCTTAAAAAGGAAATTTAAAAATCTCATTAGCGTTGTAAGAGGAGAAGCAACCTTTATCTGGGCTGAAATCAGCCTTTAAAATCGAGACCCAGGTTCGACTCCAAGTTATAATATTTCAATATTTTTATCTTTCCTATCTTATCAGCATGTATTGCCTTTATTTTTCTTTATAAAACGCTAGTTTCTTGTCTCATGTACTCATTCACGTCCTATTTGATTTCGCTTCTACATTAAGGATATATCGTCTGCAATGCAATGTTTATGCATCTTTCTTTGTTCCATCAAGAGGCTTTAGAAAGACAAAATTACGACCAGGAGACCTTGTATTTGCGCGCTCTCTCTCTCTTTCTCTCTCTCTCTTTTCATAACGAAAATAGAGGGAGAGGTTACGCCCCCTTGTCGCGGGAAGAGAGCTTGTGTGGACCTTGGCCTTTTCAATTTTTTTTTTTTGTAATTAAGGGGCTATATGGCGACTGCCGACTTAGGCATTAGTCGCCGTAAACAAACAGCCTAGTTCTAGGCTACTTTAAAAATTAAACAGGAAACAATAAAAAGAAATAAAAAAAAGCATAAAAAAGCAAAAACAAAAACAATAACAAAAACAACAACAATTAAACCAGGTTAAATGAAAGGGAGAAGGCCAGCCTCCCCACAAAAGTCAATAAGTCCACTAGTCATAATGCACGCACTCGTCCCGAGTACAAGGGACAGGCGGTAGCGACCCCGCCCATCCCGGTACCGGGACAGGTATCGTGCGCGAAGATCACCCAGACTGGGACATTTGACAAGAATGTGCCGAACAGTCTGGGGGACTACGCAGTCGTTGCAATAGGGCGCAGGCGAGCGCTCCATCAAATAGCGATGCGTCACACGAGTGTGTCCGATTCGAAGACGAGAGAAAGAAACCTGAAGCCACCGCGGCATTGGGGGATAGGTCCATGGGAACAGTCGCGGCGCAATGGCACGCACCTTTAGTTCCCCTCGACCGTCTCCCATCTTCTTTGCCAAGCAGTCCGAAGAGCTGCCCGTATTCCTGCCATGTAGTCAGTGTGAGGAAGAGCGAAACGCTGGTCCGGTCGCAGAGTCCTCGCGGACTCTTTGGCGCCCTCATCGGCGCGCTCATTCCCCGCAATTCCTACATGTTCCGGAACCCAGCAGAAGATAATCTCGACATCTGCCCGGCTCGCCAAAACCGCGGCGTCACGGATATCGCGAACCAGTGGATGCGGAGATTCCAATGCCCCGAGAGCTCTCAGGGTGCTTTGTGAGTCGCTATAGATCACAATCCGGTCTCCGAACCGGGCACGTCGCGTAATCTCCCGTACCGAGTGGTGTATTGCCACCAGCTCAGCCGTGAAGACAGACGCAGCGCCTGGTAGAGCCCCGCTGACTTCAAACAGAGGGGATACGGCGTGGAAACCGACCCCCTCTTGGGACTTAAAGCCATCCGTATACACTGGCACGGTACCAGCGTGACACGATGTGTGCTCCAAAAAGGTCGAACGAAATACTCCCGGCGCAGTACAAGCTTTGGGAGCAGAGGCGTGGCGACAAATAGCCAAATGTGGTACCCTCCAGGGTGGTGTCCTGGGCAGAACCAGGGGCACCACCAGCCCGAGAGCTATATCTACCTCTCGAAGGAGTTTCCTGGCCCTAAACCCAAAGGGCTTAGGGTATGACTGGCGTCTCTCGGCGGCATAGGCACCATCGAGATCAGCTGCGGATGCAGTGAGAGCTGTTGGCGACTGAGGGAGGCGCCGGGCTCGCGCGTACAGGCAAGTGATGTACTGCACGCGGCGCAGAGCAAGTGGCATCTCCCCAGCATCGACCAACAGGCTCTCAATGGATGAAGTGCGGAAGGCACCGGTCGCAAGGCGAAGGCCGGTGTGGTGGATCGAATCCACCTTCCGCAATAAACGCTCGGCTGCGGATGCATAAAACTCGCATCCGTAGTCGAGCTTCGAGCGAACAACGGATCGATACAAAAGTAAGGCGGTAGCCCTATCAGCGCCCCAAGCGCTGAACGTCACGGAACGGAGAATGTCCATGGCGCGGGTACAAGAGACCCAAAGGCTGCGAATATGAGCCTCCCCGGTGAGGCGTCGGTCGAATACAAGACCAAGGAAACGGTGCGACTCAACCACATCCAGGCGCACCCCATTAAGAAACAAATCTGGGTTGGGGTGAAGCCGTGGATGGCGGCAGAAGTGCACCACCTTAGTCTTGGCCAAAGAAAACAGAAACCTGTGCGCTTCGGCATAGCGAGAGACGCGGTTCAATGCCTGTTGGAGTCGACGCTCCAGAGTTGGCATCTGGGCCGCGCCAAAAGAGATCGAAAGGTCGTCCACATAGAGCGTAGTGAGAACATCTTCCGGCAGCACCGAGGTGATGACGTTGATGCTCAGGGCAAAGAGTGTGACACTGAGGACACTTCCCTGCGGGACACCCTCTTCCTGCTCCTTTGGGCCGGAGAGGGCTCCCCCCACCCGTACGCGGAATCGACGATCTCGCAAAAATTCAGATATAAAAATTGGGAGGCGTCCATTCGCCCCCATCGTGTGGAGAGTCTCCATGATACCGTATCGCCATGGGGTATCATAGGCCTTCTCCAGATCAAAAAACACCGTGGCGTAGTGCTGTCTACAAAGGAAAGCCTCGCAGATGGCATTTTCCAGTCGGAGCAGAGCATCCGACGTGTATAGGAACTTACGAAAGCCGCACTGTGCAGAAGACAGATGGCCTCCGCTGTCCAGGAAATAGGTTAATCTAACATTTACCAATTTCTCCATCAACTTGCACACGCAAGAGGTTAGAGAGATTGGGCGGAAACCGGTCGGAGTAGAGTAATCTCTCCCCGGCTTGTGGAAGGCGAGCACAGTAGCGATTCGCCAGGAGTCTGGGAGAAGACCTTCCACCCAGATCCTGTTGAACAACTCTAACTGAAAGGCCATGCCTCGCTCACCCAGGTGTCTAAGCATGGCGTACGGGACAGCGTCCGGACAATGGGCGGTGTCCGCGCACGAAGCGAAAGCGGAACGCAACTCACTCAGAGTAAACTTGTCGTTGAAGGGTTCTCCGCATCTGGAGGTAAAGTCCAGCCGGCGGCCTTTCGCGACATCACGACGTGCATTGAATGCTGGCGGAGCAGCATCCCGGCTAGAGAATGCGGAAAAAGCGGTCGCTAAGGATTCCGCCACGGATGCGCGAACTTGCACCGAATCCTTTTGACTCGCTTCCACACCTCAGCTAAAGGGGTCTTCCCGTTAAGTGAAGACACGTATGCCCGCCAAGAAGAGCGGCGGGCGTGCTTCGAAATATAACGGAGCCTAGCCCTAGCCCGACGAAATTCAGCGACAGTAAAATCGTTCAGGAGGCGCTTATAGCGCATGTAGGCATAACGCTTCTGTTTGAGGGCCGTCTCACACTCGGCCGACCACCATGGGAGTGGTCGGCGTGCAAAACGGCCAGACATCCTAGGAATAGTAGTCAGGCCCACGGCGATGAGGTTGCTGGAGAAGAACTCAACGGCCTCATCTACCGACCTAAACTCCTTGACTGAGATAGAGAATTCAGTCATTTCCTGAAATGCAGGCCACCGCGCCCGCGCCAAACACCGCCGAGGTGGTCTCTCAGGCGGCAGTTGCCCTGAAAATGATATTTGAATGGGAAAGTGATCACTACCATGGAGTTCATTGACCATCCCCAATCAAAATCAGGCTGTGTATCCAAAGAGCACAAAGATAGGTCAAGGCAAGAAAATGAAGCGGTTCTCGGACAGTGATGCGTAAACTCATCGACGTTTAGGACACCCATCTCAAGCTCTTCGATCAGATCGGCAAGGACTTGTCCCCTGGGATTTATGGAGTAATCTCCCCAGAGAGGATGCCTCCTGTTCAGATCTCCAAGCAAGAGATAGGGCCTCGGCAACCGTGCCACGACGCAGCGGAAGTCCCCCGCGTGAAGTCAGCTGACGGTGAAATGTACGCAGAAATGATAGTATACCTCCTATCCAGGTGCAGTTGCACAGCCACTGCCTGAAAGGAGGGATCTAAAGAGAAAGGAAGAACGGAGACATCATGCCGGGTGTAAACCGCGCATCCCCCAGCCTGGCCGTCCCGCGGTGGTGGGGTCGCAAGACCCTTATACCCCGGGAGGGCAGGCAGGGAGCACGCGCCTAGCATGGCTCCTGCAAAAAAATAGCTAACGGGGAACGGGACGAGGCGAGCCTCCGCAGCTCCTCCCAGTTGGCCCGGAGTCCACGGCAATTCCATTGAAGGAATATGTCCTCCAGGCCTAGCCCTGAGGAGACGCGTGGGCCCTCCTCGAATTGAAGACCTCACGCCAGGTAACCTCTGAATGAGGGGCCCCGATGTCATCGAGGCTCTGCCCTGTGCACTCTTGGTGTTAGTCTTTGTCAGGGCCTCCGCACACGAGGGGGTAGAGGGGCCGGATGTTCTGATCTTGGCTTGGTCGCCTACCAAAGTGGTAGCAGACCCATCAGTCCCCGCAGCCCCTGCGGATGGAGAGGATCCCCGAGTCATTTTCGTCTTTTTAGTCTTCTTTGTCTTTTTCTTTTTTGGAGAGGAGGGCGGGGAATAAACCCGCTTTTCACCTTCACCGGCAGAAGCCCCTAGGCCACATGGACCAGCCTCAGCCAGGTCCCTCTCCGAAATGGAGAAGGTCCTGGTTGTCGTAGGGGCACCTGTCGGAGGAGATCCCTCCCCTCCTTTTACTGCCTCGGAGCCCTCAGCCATTTGAGGAGGACCTTGCATTGGGGCGGATTCGGGTTCGGTGCTTGGCGCCGAGCCCGAATTCCCTCCCATGGAAGGCCCTACCGTCTGAGGCTGGGTCTCCTCAAGGACCATGTTTATTACAGGAGGGGCCTCCAGTTGGCCATCCCCTCCCAGGACATCGCAGGTCTCCTTGGCAGTGTCGCCAGTCTTGTGTGGGGAGGCACAGGCCTTGACCCCAGCAAGGTTTAAAATTCTTGCCAGCAGGTCTTTTGAGGGAAGCGACCGAAGGGGCCTGGCTTCCCTCTCCCCCCTAAGGGGGTTTGCCCTACCGAGCCGCTTTGATGGGAAGCGTCTGGCTAAGGGAAGCCTGCTGGCTTTCTTGGCAGTCCCCTTGGAAAGAAAAGAGGGGACTGCCGCTGGGATAAGGGAGGTGCCCGAAAGCACCTCCAGAGAAGGGGTGAGGGGGAGTCCCCTGCACCCGTAGGCGAAGGAGAGGTGTCGGCCTCCTCTCCGGTTAGAGAAATATGGAGGGTCCCCTGTGCAAGCACAGGGGGGGGGGACCTCCATTTTTTTGCTGGAGCTGCCCGAGGGCGGCTCCATCGATGAGCAAGGGGGAGTTAAAGGGGTTTTAGGTTTTATTGATTCATCCATGGGCATGGTGACCCTATTTTTGCCACGGGACGCAATAGCTCATCACCTCTTGCAGTTGCCCGCACTGCAAGAGGTGCTTACAAGCTCGGCAGAGCCATGCGCCGCCATTTGGGACCACCCCTCCCGCCTGGTGGCCTGGCAGTCCATCGGCATGGTGGCTCCACCTTAGACACGGCGTATAAATGATAGATTTTGAAGACGAGAGGAAAAGGGATGTGAGGAAGGTATGGTTGGGGATGAAGCAGGTAGTTAAAAACCAGCCCCCCCAGATCGGAGCTCAGGGGTTAGGGTACATTGTGCCCCACCCCCTCAGCCCCGATGCGGGACGGTTGGCTGAAATGAAGGTCAGCGTCTACCTTGTGAAATTAGAGGCTGACCAGAGAAAGTTGTGGGAGAGGTTGTGTGAAAAGAGAGGAAACAAGTGTTTTGAAGGAAGGAAGAGAGGCTTACCTGGGGCCGGACGGAGTGCTGAGTCCCGTCAGCACGGTGGCCAGGATGGCAAATCGTTGGACTTTTCGAGCTAGGTCGGCGGGGGTACCTCTTCTGGGTACCCCTGGTTGGGCTACCCTTGTCGATTTGTTCGGAAACGAGGTTCCAGACTAAGTGCCTAATTCCTTTCTTTTTTTACTCTAACCCTCTCCTTTTTTACTTTTATCCTATCTCCCACTCATACAAAAAGAAAAAAAACAACAACAAAAAAAGCCTACTCCTATCGTGTCACTCTTTCCCTTTCCTCCTCTATCTACTTATAAGGACCTGGCAGCTACCTCATGCGTCAGAAGAGAGGCTTTGGAACCTCTATAAACAACGCCAATCGACGCTCACTGGTTGCGAGAGACTAGGACTAGAGGTGTCCTAGGCGTTGGGGCACGATAAATGGGACGAGGGTAGTGCCCCGTTAACCCCTTCCCTGGCACGTAATTATTAACCGTTCCCAGTGCCCGTTGACGGGTGCCTCTGGTAGCATTGGTCCCAGGTGACGGCCCTTTGTTCCCATGTTGGTTGCCAGGCCAATAAAAAGCCTTGCGTCGAGTTCCTTGGTGTGGCGAGATATCCATTGAACGCTACTCCGAGATCCTGGCCGTTGTGAAGGGAACTAGTAGGAGTTTAGTAAGGGGCGTGCTTCGTTGTTGTTCACCTGGTGACAAATCGATGGCCCCTTCGGGGACCGTCAGTGCTGCTTGGTTGGGAGCCACGGCACGCCGAGGTTTGACGGCTCGGTCGGACGAACAGCAGCACCTGGAGCGTGCCTTCTGAAAGATCCGAAACCTCTCCAATCGATAGGCGGGAGCGCCTCACGCGGGGAGAACTCACCCCCCCCCCCTTTTTATCATAACTGGTCACGAGTTTTCAGAGAGAAAGAAAGCGCTCAAAATGACAGGCAAAAAAGGTCCCGTTCGTCTCAAACACAACTGTGCAATATGCCAGTTAGAAAAGTGGTGCGTTGACTTTCCGGAGGGCTGCTACTCCAAATGCAGCCCTGAAAGTATCTGCACTACTTGCATATTGACGCGAGAGGTGGAGAAATTAAAAGACCTCTATAGAGCCTCAGAGGAGAGAGCTAAGGTCCCTGAGGGAAAGTTGGAGAAGCTCGAAGCCCTTAACGCAGCTCAGGTTCGATGCCTAGAAGAGGCTCCGCCCACTGACGTATCGGAATCCCCTGGTAACCAAGCCGATATTCTGGCATCATCTGAGGCTCAGCTAGCTGAGGCGAGAGAGAAAGAAAAAAAGAAGAAAGGAGGAACGAAGAAAAAAAAGAAAAAGAATAAAGTTGAAACAAAAGTAGAACTAAAAATAAAAGAAAAACAGATAAAGATGAAGAAAAAGATTAAAAGGAATGTGGAGAGTAAGATTCCGAAGGTCACCTTCATTGGTGACTCGCAAACACGGGATCTGCAGCCGCTGCTAGCGGCCCTCCTTTGCACTAGCGTGAAGGTAAGCTACCTGTCAGGACGGGGTAAACACAACATCATAGTAGAGGCAGAGAAAGCTAAGATTTCTGAGAATTCAGTTGTTGCTCTGATGGTGAGCGGCAACGACCTCTACCTCAGACGGGGTAAGGTTAGCCTCAGTGTTAAGACCATCCAAACGGTGATGGATGCCGTGGATGACATAGGTCTTGAAACCCGCAAACGTGTGGTAGTTGGGATGCTTCCAAGAAGAGGTCCATCCCGAACCGCTCGCGAAAGAAACATCGCAGTAAACAGAAGGTTGGCGGATCTCTGAACGGCAGAAGGAGTCTTCTTCGTGGACCCCTATCCTACCTTTATCAGTAGAGACGATCTCTACCAAAGGGACAGGGTACATCTCTCCTTTAAAGGGAAGGCCTTTCTCGCCAACCTAATTCAAGATGTCGTGGAACGCACCCAAATGAGCGTTCGAAGCAGAGCGAAAGCGGACGTGTGCCAGCAAGCCCGTGTCACTCCTGGAACGACCTTCTCGGAGGTTGTCAAAAAGGGTGTTACCACGAAACCAGAGAAGCCGAGAAACGGAAGAGCTTAGAGAGTCCTACACTAGGGGACTCCCTCAAAGTTCTTCTGTTCAATGCGAGGTCAATCAGGAATAAGTTTCTTGAGCTCCGTGGCCTCGTAGTAACAGAGGAACCTGAGATCGTGGCCATAACGGAGTCGTGGATAAAAACATCAAGCCGAGATTTTGAAGGTGAATTCAGGATTCCCGGTTACCAGCTCTTCATGAAAAATAGGCCAGACAGAGATGGTGGCGGTGTGATGTTATATGTCAAGGATACTCTCAACTCGACGGGTTGCAACATCGTATCCGACCATGAACTACTAGGTGTTGACCTAGAGATAGGTCCTGCCAAATACAGGAACCTGGTGCTTTATAGACCTCCTGCCCAACTCGTTAAAAAGGACAGAGATCTGTACCAGCTGCTAGGAGAACTTGTCGAAGACAGAGTGTGCATCGTCATGGGTGATTTCAACACACAAGTTGACTGGGAAACCAGAAAACCCTGTGGCGAGAACGCACTACTCCTGGAGTTCGCGAACAACGAGTTCCTCACTCAATGGGTGAAAGAGCCAACGAGAGGAAACAATATTCTCGACTTGGTTTTCACCTCTGAGGATGACATCGTTGAGGACCTCTCTGTTGGCCAAGAGCTCGGTGGCAGTGACTACCGACTAATTAAATTTGTAGTCCAAGCTCCGAAGGCAGGGCCTGCAACTAGTAAATCGAAGACACTCGATTTGAAAAGAGCAGACTTTGCAGGTCTTCGTGTTGGACTGACTGACGAGAGGCTAGAAGTGTGCGATGTTGTTGAAGACTCGTGGAACAGTTTCAAAACCACATTCATGAGTCTTCAATCGCGTTTCATCCCTCTGAAATGTTCCCGTCGGTCTTCTGTTCAACCAAAGTGGTTTAATCGAGAAATCGGCCAACTGCTTAGGAAAAAGAGAACTGTGTACCCACAATCGAAGATCTCGGGTGACTTTGACAAATACCGGAGGCTAGCCAGGAGAGTGAAGTCCAGCATAAGGGCAACTAAGCGTTCTGAGGAACTCCGAGTGGCGAGACTCTGTGAAGAGAATCCCAAGGAGTTTTTTGGATATGTGAACAGCCGTAAACTAATCCGTCGAACGATTGGCCCTTTGAGAAATGAGCAGGGGACATTAAAACACTTAGATGCAGAAAATGCTAACCTCCTCAACGAATACTTCTCTTCAGTGTTTACTGAAGAGTGTGGTCCCATCCCCCAGCCAATGGATTCCTACTCGAGGGAAAAGCTGGAGGATATGGACTTCACCGAAGGAGAAATAAAGAAAAAGATCAGTGACCTAAAGACAAATAAGTCCTCTGGACCGGATGGGTTTCTACCTAAAGTGTTGAAAGAAGTTCGAGGTTAAGTGTCACGACACCTGAGCGCAATCTTTAACATGTCAATCCGGACCGAATGCGTTCCTAGAGACTGGCGTGAAGCCCAGGTGACTCCTATCTTCAAGAAAGGAGACCGGAGCCAACCGTCAAACTACCGACCTATCAGTCTGATTTCGATAGTCGGTAAACTCATGGAAAACATCATGGTGGACAAAATGACGTCGTATTTAGTGTCAAACCTGCTACTGAGGAGTTCCCAGCACGGCTTCCGAAGGCAACGATCATGCCTGACGAACCTTGTGTAATTCTTCCACTTCGTGTTCAGTGAGCACGATCGGGACAAGGCGGTGCATGTGGTGTACTTAGACTTTCAGAAAGCCTTTGATAAGGTACCACACCGCCGCCTTCTCCGGAAAGTGCGAGCGCTTGGCATAGATGGAAAAGAAGCTGGCTGGATCGATAACTGGCTAAGTGGCAGACGGCAACCAGTGGTGGTGAATGGACAGGCTTCTAAGTGGGTGCCCGTTACTAGCGGGGTGCCTCAAGGTTCTTTCCTGGGACCACTACTTGCCTCATCTACGTCAACGACATAGACGGTGATATGGTTGCGAAGATTTCCAAATTTGCCGACGATACCAAGCTTGGTATGAACGTTGCACAGAATGGAAATACTGCCCGCCTGCAGGAAGATCTTTGGAAGATTGGGGAGTGGTCGGACACGTGGCAAATGCCTTTTAACGTGAACAAATGCAAAGTAATGCATATCGGCCACAGAAACCCCCAATCTCAGTATATCCTTAAGGGCACTGCTCTTGAATCGAGTGACACTGAGAAGGACTTGGGTGTAACTATCACTAGCGACCTCAAGTTCTCGAAACAGTGCATTGAGGCAGAGAAGAAAGCCCAAAAGATGTAAGGCTACATAAAGCGCCAGTTTGGATACCGTAACAAGGAGATAGTACTTTGTCTGTACAACTGCCTCGTTAGGCCGCACCTGGAGTATGCCGTACAATTTTAGAGTCCTTCGTTTCGAAAGGACATCGCAAGGTTAGAACGCGTACAAGCTAGGGCAACCAAACTGATTCCCTCTATCCGACATAAAAGTTATGAGGATAGACTAGGGGAATAAAATCTGTTCTCGCTGGAAACCCGTACACTGCGTGGTTAGCTCATCGAAGTTTTCAAAATGCTTCGATGGTTCGACAATGTTGACTACCGGGATATTTTAACACTGAGTGAGAACAGAACGCGCAATCACGGCTTCAAACTTAAACTGAAGCGTTACAACCGCAATATGTCTGGAATTTTTTTTACTTACCTTATCTGCGGTAAGTGGAACGCACTTCGAGTGGAAGTTGTCAACAGTGAATCTGTTGACCAGTTCAAGTTAAGACTAGACAAAGTCTTGAAAAGTCGCCGTTTAGGGACGCAAAACTATTGAGCAGTCATGTGTCTGCTCGATTAATAGTCCAAAGGTACCCTCTTTGAATGGACCGTAAGGGCGTCCTAGTGTACTTACTTTCCTTTTAATCCTTGTTACTCACTCTCTCTCTGTCTCTCTCTCTCTCTCTCTCTCTCTCTCTCTCTCTCTCTCTCTCTCTCTCTCTCTCTCTCTCTCTCTCTCTCTTTCTCTCTCTCACTACCGACCTATCAGTCTGACTTCGATAGTCGGTAAACTCATGGAAAGCATGATGGTCGACAAAATGTCGTCGTATTTAGAGTCAAACCTGCTACTGAGGAGTTCCCAGCGCGGCTTTCGAAGGCAACGGTCATTCCTGACGAACCTTGTGGAATTCTTCAACTTCGTTTTCACTGAGCACGATCGGGACAAGGCGGTGGATGTGGTTTACTTAGACTTTCAAAACGCCTTTGATAAGGTACAACACCGCCGCCTTCTCCGGAAAGTGCGAGCGCTGGGCATAAACGAAAAAGTAGCCGGCTGGATCGAGAACTGGCTAAGTGGCAGACGGCAACGGGTGGTGGTAAATGGACAGGCTTCGGAGTGGGTGGCCTTTACTAGCGGCGTTCCTTAAGGTTCTGTCCTGGGACCACTACTATTCATCATCTACGTCAACGACATAGACAGGGACATGGTTGCAAAGATTCCCAAATTTGCCGACACCAAGCTTGGTATGAACGTTGCAAAGGATGGAAATACTGCCCGCTGCAGGAAGATCTTTGGAAGATTGGGGAGTGGTCGGACACGTTGTAAATGCCTTTAACGTAAACAAATGCAAAGTAATGCATATTGGCCACAGAATCCCCAAATCTCATTATATCCATATGGGCACTGCTCTTGAATCGAGTGACACTGAGAAGGACTTGGGTGTTACTATCACTAGCAACCTCAAGTTCAGGAAACAGTGCATCGAGGCAGAGAAGAAAGCCCGAAGGATGTTAGGCTACATTAAGCGCTAGTTTGGATACCGTAACAAGGAGATAGTACTTTGTCTGTACAACTTCCTGGTTCGGCCGCACCTGGAGTATGCCGTTCAAGCCGAGATTTTGAAGGTGAATTCACGATTCTCGGTTACCAGCTCTTCCTGAAAGATAGGCCAAACAGAGAGGGTGGCGGTGTGATGTTGTATGCCAAGGATACTCTCAACTCGACGGATTGCAACATCGTATCCGACCATGAACTACTAGGTGTTGACCTAGAGATAGGTCCTGCCAAATACAGGAACCTGGTGCTTTATGGACCTCCTGCCCAACTCGTTAAAAAGGACAGAGATCTGTACCAGCTGCTAGGAGAACTTGTCGAAGACAGAGTGTGTATCTTCATGGGTGATTTCAACACACAAGTTGACTGGGAAACCAGAGAACCCTGTGGCGAGAACGCACTACTCCTGGAGTTTGCGAACAACGAGTTCCTCACTCAATGGGTGAGAGAGCCAACAAGAGAAAACAATATCCTCGACTTGGTTTTCATCTCTGAGGATGATATCGTTAAGGACCTCTCTGTTGGCCAAGAGCTCGGTGGCAGTGACCACCGACTAATTAGATTTGAGGTCAAAGTCCCGAAGGCAGAGCCTGCAACTAGTAAATCGAGGAAACCTGATTTGAAAGGATCAGACTTTGCAGGTCTTCGTGCTGGACTGATTGACCCGAGGCTTGAAGTATGCGATGTTGTTGAAGACTCGTGGAACAGTTTCAAAACCACATTTATGAGTCTTCAATCTCGTTTTATCCCTCTGAAATGTCCCCCTCGGTCTTCTGTTCAACCAAAGTTGTTTAATTGAGAAATCAGCCAACTGCTTAGGAAGAAGAGAACGTATGTACTGGCAATCAAAGATCTTGGGTGACCTTGACGAACACCAGAGGCTAGCCAGGAGAGACAAATCCAGCATAAGAGCGGCTAAGCAGTCTAAGGAACTCCGAGTGGCGAGACTCTGTAAAGAGAATCCCAAGGAGTTTTTTGAATATGTGAACAGTCATCACCAATCCGTCGAACGATTGGCCCTTTGAGAAATGAGGAGGAGCCTTTAAGCACCTAGATGCAGAAAATGCTAACCTCCTCAACGACTACTTCTCTTCAGTGTTTACTGAAGAGTGTGGTCCCATCCTCCAGCCAATGGATTCCTACTCTGGGGAAAAGCTAGAGGATATGGACTTCACCGAAAGAAAAATAAAAAAAAGATCAGTGACCTAATGACGAATAAGTTAGCTGGCCAAGAGGATTTCTACCTAAAGTGTTAAAAGAAGTTCGAGGTTAAGTGTCACGACACCTGAGCGCAATCTTCAACATGTCAATCCGGACCGAATGCGTTCCTAGAGACTGGCGTGAAGCGGAGGTGACTCCTATCTTCAGGAAAGAAGACCGAAGTCAACCGTCAAACTACCGACCTATCAGTCTGTTTCGATAGTCGGTAAACTCATGGAAAGCATGATAGAGGACAAAATGACGTCGTATTTAGAGTCAAACCTGCTACTGAGGAGTTCCCAGCACGGCTTCCGAAGGCGACGGTCATGCCTGACGAACTTTGTGGAATTCTTCCACTTCGTGTTCAGTGAGCACGATCGGCACAAGGCGGTGGATGTGGTGTACCTAGACTTTCAGAAAGCTTTTGATAAGTTACCACACAGCCGCCTTCTCCGGACCGTGCGAGCGCTGGGCATAGACGGAAAAGTAGCCGGCTGGATCGAGAACTGGCTAAGTGGCAGACGGCAACCAGTGGTGGTGAATGGACAGGCTTCGGAGTGGGTGACCTTTACTAGCGGGGTTCCTCAAGGTTTTGTACTGGGACCACTACTATTAATCATCTACGTCAACGACATGGACGGTGATATGCTTGCCAAGATTTCCAAATTTCCCGACGATATCAAGCTTGTAATGAACGTTGCAAAGGATGGAAATACTGCCCGCCTACAGGAAGATCTTGGGAAGATTGGGGAGTGGTCAGACACGTGACAAATGCCTTTTAGCGTGGAAAAATGCAAAGTGATGCATATCGGCCACAGAAACCCCCAATCTCATTATATCCTTACGGGTACTGCTCTTCGAGTGACACTGAGAAGGACTTGGGTGTAACTATTACAAGCGACCTCAAGTTCTCAAAACAGTGCATCGAGGTAGAGAAGAAAGCCCAAAGGATGTTAGGCTACATAAAGCGCCAGTTTGGATACCGTAACAGAGAGATAGTACTCTGTCTGTACAACTGCCTCGTTCGGCCGCACCTGGAGTATGCCGTACAATTTTAGAGTCCTTCGTTCTGAAAGGACATCGCAAGGTTGGAACGCGTACAAGCCAGGGCAACCAAACTGATTCCCTCTATCCGACATAAAATTTATGAGGATAGACTGAAGGAATTAGATCTGTTCTCGCTGGAAACCCGTAGACTGCGTGGTCAGCTCATCGAAGTTTTCAAAATACTTTGATGGTTCGACAATGTTGACTACCGGGATATTTTCACACTGAGTGAGAATAGAAAGCGCAATCACAGCTTCAAACTTGAACTGAAGCGTTACAACCGCAATCTGTGTGGAAATTTTCTCACCTACAGTATCTGCGGTAAGTGGAACGCACTTCGAGTGGAAGTTGTCAACAGTGAATCTGTTGACCAGTTCAAGTCAAGACTAGACAAAGTCTTGATAAGTAGCCGTTCAGGGACGCAAAACAATTTAGCAACCATTGGCCTGTTCGATTGCTAGTCCAAAGGTACCCTCTTTGAATGGACCGTAAGGGCGTCCTAGTGTACTTACTTTCCTTTTAATCCTTGTTACTCTCTCTCTCTCTCTTTCTCTCTCTCTCTCTTTCTATCTCTCTCTCTCACTCTCTCTCACTCTCTCTTCCTCTCTTTCCCTCTCTCTTTCTCTCTCTTTCTCTCTCTTTCTCTCTCTCAGGAAGAGAGCTTGTGTAAACCTTTGACTTTTCGAGCTATGTCGGCGGGGGTACCTCTTCTGGGTACCCCTGGCAGGGTTTTCCTTGTAGATTTAGTCGGAAACGAGGTTCCAGACTAAGCGCGTCATTCTTTTCTTTTTTCAACTCTATCCTTCTCTTTTTTTTTACTTTTATCCTATTTCCCACTTATACAAAAAGAAAAAAAAACAAAAAAAGGCCTACTCCTATCATGTTACTCTTTCCTTTTTTTCCCTCTATCTACATATAAGATCTGGCAGCTACCTTACGCGTCATTGAGAGGCTTTGGAACCTCTATAAACAACGCCAATCGACGCTCACTGGTTGCGAGAGACTAGGACTAGAGGTGTCCTAGGTGTTGGGGTACGATGAATTGGATGAGGGTAGTGCCCTGTTAACCCCTTCCCTGGCGCGTAATTATTGACCGTTCCAGTGCCCGTTGACGGATGCTTCTGGTAGCATTGGTCCCAGGTGACGGCCCTTTGTTCCCATGTTGGTTGCCAGGCCAATAAAAAGCCTTTGGTCGAGTCCCTTGGTGTGGCGGGATATCCATTGAACGCTACTCCGAGATCCTGGCCGTTGTGAAGGGAACTAGTAGGAGTTTAGTAAGGGGCGTGCTTCATTGTTGTTCACCTGGTGACAAATCGATGGCCCCTTTGGGGACCGTCTGTACTGCTTATAAGGGAGCCACGGCACGCTGAGGCTTGACGACTCGGTCATACGAACAGCAGCACATGGAGCGTGCCTTCTGAAAGATCCAAAACCTCTCCGATCGATAGGTGGGAGCGATTCACGCGGGTGGAACTTACCAACCCCCTTTATCCTATTGATTGGTCACAAAGTTTTGAAAGAGAGAAAGTGTTCAAAATGACAGGGAAAAAAGGTCCAGCTGCACTGAAATATACATGTGCGATATGCCAGAAGGATAAGTGGTACGTGGAATTCCCGGAAGGATGTTTTTCGAAATGCCACCCGAAAAGTATATGCACCGACTGCATCCTTAAAGGAGAGGTCCTAGAGGCAGTGGCATACTGCAACGAACTCAAGGATTTCTTTACAACCTCTGAAGAAAAATCTAGGGCGCTGGAAAGTAAAATACAGACCATAGAAACGCAGCACGCGCTTCAGATTCGGCGTCTCGAGGAAAAAATCCTAGAGCTAGCCTCTAAACTAAAGGCTCAGTCGTCTCAAGCTCGAGACGAAAGTCCCACTGACTTGGGAGGTTCCGCCGATGTGACTCCAGCCCAAGGAGGTGAAACTACATTGGCAGTCCCACTTCTGCCATGCGGAGCCAATGAGAAGTGTAGAGGATTCGAGCGTTACTGGTGCGCAAGGGCAAGTGGAAAGAGAAGAAGAGAAAAGAGAAATGGAAGAAAAGAAAACACATGAAGACAGGAAAAATAAGATGAAGAAGAAAAATAGAAAAATGTAGAGATACAAGAGGAAAGTGGCAAGTCGCCTCCGAGAGGAAAAAAATAAGTCGCCTGCTGACAAATGTGCAAGAGTCACCCTTATTGGTGATTCTCAAACACGGGGCCTGCAGTCCCTGCTAGCCGCCCGCCTTCGCACTAGTGTAGAGGTAAGCTGCCTGCCAGGATGTGGTAGCCACAACATCAGAGTAGAGGCTGAGAAATCACAGATTTCTGAGAGCTCAGCCGTTTCTCTGATGGTCAGTGGAAATGACCTCTACCTGAGTGAGGTAGGGTAGGCCCTACAGATAAAAGCCTCCACACGGTCATGGGTGCCGTGGACGACTGTGGGCTGAAAACTCGCAAGAGTGTTTTAGTCGGGATGCTCCTGAGGAGAGGTCCAACACGGACCGCTCACTCGATGAATATCTCCTTAAAACGGCGCCTGGCAGATTTGTGTACGGCAGAGGGGGTCTTTTTTGTGGACCCGTCCTGCACCTTTTATGGTAGAAATGATCTCTACCAAAGGGATGGGGTACATCTTTTCTTTAAAGGAAAGACCTTGCTGTCGAACATGATCCAGGATGTCGTAGAGAAGACCAAAAGGAGTATCTAGCGCAGAAGGAGGGCGGACGTACGCCAGTGCGCCCGTGTCCCTCCAGAAACGAACTTCTCAGAGGTCGCAAAAAGGGGTGCCTCGCCAACAAACAAGCCGGGAAAGGGAAGAGCGTAGGGAGTCCTACAGTCAGGGACTTCCTGAAAGTTCTTCTGTTCAATGCGAGGTCAATCAGGAACAAGTTTCCTGAGCTCCGTGGCCTCGTAGCGACGGAAGAACCCGAAATGGTAGCCATAACAGAATCGTCGATAAAAACCTCAACCTGAGACTTTGAAGGCGAATTCACGCTTCCTGGCTATCAACCCTACCACAAAGATAGGCCAGACAGAGAGGGTGGCGGTGTAATGTTGTATGTCAAGGATACAACCAAATCTACGAACTCCAACATTATATCCGATCACGAGCTCCTAGGCGTTGACCTAGAGATAGGTCCTGTCAGATACAGGACCCTGGTACTTTAGAGATCCCCTTTCTAACCCGTTGAGAAGGACAACGAACTGTACCACCTGCTTGTTGAGCTTGTTCAAGGCAGAGTGTGCATCGTTATGGGCGACTTCATCAGACAAGTTGACTGGGAAACCAGAGCCGCCTGTGGCGAGAGCGCGCTACTCCTGGAGTTCGCCAACAACGAGTTCCTCACTCAATGGGTCAGAGAAACGACGAGAGAAGACAATATCCTCGACTTGGTCTTCACCTCTGAGGATGATATCGTTGAGGATGTCTCTGTAGGCGGAGAGCTCGGTGGCAGTGATCACCAGCTAGTTAGATTTAACGTCAAGATCCCTAAGGTAAGGTCTGTTGCCAGTCAATCAAGGAAACTTGACTTGAGAAGAGCAGACTTTGCAAGCCTTCGTTATGGGCTGACTAATGTAAGGCTAGCGGTATGCAAAGAGGCTAAAGATTCGTGGAACATTTTCAAAAATAAATTCATGAGTCTTCAATCAAGTTGCATCCCTCTGAAATGCCTCCGTCGGTCTTCTGTTCAACCAAAGTGGTTTAATCAAGGAATCGGCCAACTGCTTAAGGAGAAAAAAATGCGTACTGGCGATCGAAGATCTCGGGTGCCTTCAACGAGTACCGGAGGCTAGCCAAGAGAGTGAAGTCCAGCATAAGGGCGGCTAAGCGTACTGAAGAACTCCGAGTAGCGAGACTCTGCAAGGAGAATCCCAAGGAGTTCTTCGGCTATGTAAATAGCCGTAAACCAATCCATCGTAGGATTGGGCCCTTAGTAGAAGAGGAAAGTGCATTAACTCACTCAGATGCAGAAAATGCTAACCTCCTTAATGACTACTTCTCCTCAGTGTTTACTAAAGAGTGTGGTCCCATCCCCCAGCCTACGGATTCCTACTCCGGGGAAAAGCTGGAGGCAATTAACTTCACCGAAGGAGAAATAAAGAAAAAGATCGCTGATCTAAGGACGAATAAGTCCCCCTGGACCGGACGGGTTTTTACACAAGGTGTTAAAGGAAGTGTGCGATGAAGTATCACGACATCTGTGCGCTCTCTAACTTGTCAATCCGGACCGGATGCGTTCCTAGAGACTGGCGTGAGGCGGAGGTGACTCCGAAGTTCAAGAATGGAGCCCCCAGCCATCCGTCAAACTACCGACCTATCAGTCTGACTTCGATAGTCGGTAAACTCATGGAAAGCATCATGGTGGAGAAAATAACGTCGTATTTAGAGTCAAACCTGCTACTGAGGAGTTCCCAGCACGGCTTTCGAAGGCAACGGTCATGCCTGACGAACCTTGTGGAATTCTTCTACTTCGTAGTCAGTGAGCACGATCGGGACAAGAAGGTGGATGTGGTTTACTTCGACTTTTAGAAAGCCTTTGATAAGGTACCACACCGCCGCTTTCTTCAGGAAGTGCGTGCGCTGGGCATAGACGGAAAAGGAGCCGGCTGGATCGAGAACTGGCTAAGTGGCAGACGGCAACCAGTGGTGGTGAATGGACAGGCTTCTAAGTGGGTGCCCGTTACTAGAGGGGTGCCTCAAGGTTATGTACTGGGACCACTACTATTAATCCTCCACGTCAACGACATGGACGGTGATATGCTTGCCAAGATTTCCAAATTTCCCGACGATATCAAGCTTGGTATGAACGTTGCACAGGATGGAAATACTGCCCGCCTACAGGAAGATCTTGGGAAGATTGGGAAGTAGTCAGACACGTGACAAATGCCTTTTAACGTGGGGAAATGCAAAGTGATGCATATCGGCCATAGAAACTCCCAATCTCATTATATCCTTAAGGGCACTGCTCTTGAATCGAGTGACACTGAGAAGGACTTGGGTGTAACTATCACTAGCGACCTCAAGTTCTCAAAACAGTGCATTGAGGCAGAAAAGAAAGCCCAAAGGATGTTAGGCTACATAAAGCGCCAGTTTGGATACCATAATAAGGAGATAGTACTTTGTCTGTACAACTGCCTCGTTCGGCCGCACCTGGAGTATGCCGTACAATTTAGGAGTCCATCGTTTCGAAAGGACATCGCAAGGTTGGAACGCATACAAGCCAGGGCAACCAAACTGATTCCCTCTATCCGACATAAAAGTTATGAGGATAGACTAAGTGAATTAGATCTGTTCTCGCTGGAAACTTGTACATTACTTGGTCAGCTCATCAAGGTTTTCAAAATAATTCGAGGGTTTAACAATGTTGACTACCGGGATATTTTCACACTGAGTGAGAACAGAACGCGCCATCACGGCTTCAAACTTAAACTGAAGCGTTACAACCGCAATATGTGTGGAACTTTTTCACCTACAGTATCTGCGGTAAGTGAAACGCACTTCCAGTGGAAGTTTTTAACAGTGAATCTGTTGACCAGTCCAAGTCAAGACTAGACAAAGTCTTGAAAAGTGGCCGTTTAGGGACGCAAAACAATTGAGCAGCCATGTGCCGGCTCGATTGCTATTCTAAAGGTATCCTCTTTGAATGGACCGTAAGGTCTCCTAGGGTACCTTCTTTCCTTGTAACACACACAAACACACACACACACACACACACACACACACTCTCTCCCACTCTCCCACTCTTTCCCTCTCTCACGCTCTCACGCTCTCACACTCTCACACTCTCACACTCTCACACTCTCTCTCTCTCTCTCTCTCTCTCTTTTTCTCTCAAAAGAAACCACAGGGAGAGGTGACGCCTCCCTTGTCGCAAGAAGAGAGCTTGTGTGGACCTTTGACTTTTCTAGCTATGTCGGCGGGGGTACCTCTTCTGGGTACCCCTGGTAGGGCTTCTCTTGTCGATTTCGTCGGAAACGAGGTTCCAGTCTAAGTGCGTCATTCCTTCCTTTTTCTACTCTATCCCTCTCCTTTTTTACTTTTATCCTATCTCCCACTCATAATTAATAGGGAATCAAATATGAGAATGTCAAATTTAGATTCTGATGAAGAGACGATTTTAAATTGATTATAATATATAGGGATTTTAAATGAATTGGAATGATATCGAATAACAGAATTTTTTTTTACAGACAGATCAATTCGTGATCTGGAGCTGATGCCCCCGGTGAGCATCGATGCGAACCTTGAGAAGGCGTTGCGTACATCCAATGTACGTTCTCAAGGAACATTTGAGACAAGTATATTTTTATACTATTCCGGAAGTCATCATGTCAGGAGTGAGGACTTTTACAGTGAACAAAGAGCCAAGTTTTAATGGATTAACAAAGATTGCCGTTAAATTAAAATGTGATAGGTTCTTTTTGAAATATTTAATATTTCTTTCTTAAAAGCACTAGTTTGGTACCGCTAAAAGGAAAAAGTGATGTACAATTTCTTGTGGGAAACATCAAAATTTTGTATAGGGTTAAAAATATTATTTAAAAAATCCCTAATGCAATGCAGGAAAATATGGGGTGGGTAGCAATGTAATTTAAATTATGTTGAGAGTTTTTCTATTTCCAAATGGAATAAATTCCAATTACATAGAAAAGATATTGAAAGCGCAGTGGATTAAGGTTTTAAAAATATTAACTTTAAATTAAAATATACAAAAGCTATAAAAGTTTAGACCAAGGGTAGTAAACGTTGTCTTTCGGAAGACAAAACATACAAGGTAACCGTTTTGTTTTTTTAATTTAACATCCGAAAACAATAAACTATCATTGGCTCCGGCTCCATTGTAAATCGAAATGTTATGGTGATACGAGTTCCTACATCATTTTAAAAGTTGAGATTAAATTTACAAAATTTACAACTAGTATGTTTATTTGTAATGACAATACTCGAATATATGTAGCAATGACTGTAACAAGAAAGTCTAACTCCCTAACGGTGAACATCAAGCGAAGTATGTGGATCCAGTGACAGGAGTACACATGCAGGCGATAAAACGATCATAGTTGGATGCTAAAACAACATTTTCTTAGAAAATGAGAGGTGTTAGTAATAAGATTTTACAATCACGCCCTAATAGTTTTGGAGGAAAATTACTGAGAAAAGATGCTACAGATTTGTGTATGGTATTCCTAAATGTTATAAGAAGTGTGTAACGTTAATTAAATGATTTACGTTAATTTTTTGTATCAGTTATTTAACACACTTAAGTGCAAAAATTCCTGTTAAACCGCACGCTAAAATGTAAATAACCTGGTGACCGCACGTTAAATTAGCACCCTATTAAATACCATTTTAACAATAGTGTTGCCATTTCTATCCTTTTGAAAAATAGCGTTCTCTGGCTTATATGGGACCGTTATTCTTCAAAAGATCCGATTTTTATTCATTTTTCAAATTTTCCAAGATAACTTAAAATAGCATGTAAAGGAAATTTTTTTATAACACAGTTTAAAGTTACTAACCCTATTACTCAATTAAATTGGGCCTGAGCAGAGACAAAAAGCATTTTACCTTTCAATTCCTGTCATTTCTCTCTCGAAACCTGAGAAAGAATTTTAGCCAAAGGGGAGAGCGTTACAGGAAGAGAAATTGGCCGTTGAAAGGAACCCAATGCAGTTCGCTGACAAAGGGTGACAGGCAGCGCAGACATGGCTAAAAGCGTACCTAGTCCACAAAGTGCTTATTTTATCGGATGATAGATGAAAGGAAGTGTACAATCCGTCAAATCCACAAAAGATATGCATTAGATTTTAAGCTTTTCTTAATCCTTGAATGTTGTAAGCGGCAACTACTCTGGCATATGAAGTTGAGGTAGGCTAAAAATTGTTAATTTAGGAAAGATTTCTTTTCAAGAGCCAAAGCGAAAATTATTTATGACCAGTGGAATTTTTTAACTTTTGTTCTAATCTTTGGTTAATTTTTGTTTTCTTCTTTTTTTAGAGCTCATCTGGCGACTGCCTACATGGGCATTAGTCGCCGTTTTAAAACTGGCCTAGTTCTAGGGAACTTTGAAATAAAAGTAAACGAAAAAAAAACAAAAACAAAACACCCCAAATGGGAAAAAATAAGCTAGCTCCTGCGTCGGGGGGAGGTCCCCCCTGGGCAGGAGCGTGCAAACTAAAAGAAAATTCAAAAACAAATGCAAAAAACAAACAAAAAACAAAAAACATACCCTGCTAAAATAATAGGGAGCAGGCCGACCTCACCCAAAAAGTCAATAAGTCCACCAGTCGATGTGCACGCACTCATCCCGAGTACAAGGGACAGGCGGTAGCGATCCCGCCCATCCCGGTACCGGGACAGGTGTCGTACACGAAGATCTCCCAGACTGGGACATTAAACAAGAATGTGGCAAACAGACTGGAAGACGACGCAGTCGTCGCAATAGGGCGTTGGCGAGTGATCCATCAGATAGCGATGCGTCACACGAGTATGTCCGATTCTGAGACGAAAGAAAGCGACCTGAAGCCGTCGCGGGATTGAAGGATAGGTCCATAACAAACAGTCACGGCGCAATATCACGCAACTTTAAGTTCCCTACAACCGTCTTTCATCTTATTTGCCAAGCAGTCTGAAGAGCTGCCCGTATTCCTGCCATGTATTCGGTGTGAGGAAGAGCGAAACGCTGGTCCGGTCGCAGAGTCCTCGTGGACTCTTTAGCGCCCTCATCGGCGCGCTCATTCCCCGCAATTCCTACATGTCCAGGAACCCAGTAGAAGATAATCTCGACATCCGTCCGGCTCGCGAAAACCGTGGTGTCACGGATATCGCAAACCAGGGGATGCGGAGATTCCAATGCCTCGAGAGCACTCAGGGCACTTGGTGAGTCGCTATAGATCACAATCTGGTCTCCGAACCGGGCACGTCGCGTAATCTCCCGTACCGAGTGGTGTATTGCCACCAGCTTAGCGGTGAAGACAGACGCAGCGCCTGGTAGAGCCCCGCTGAATTCAAACAGAGGGGATACGGCGTGAAAGACGACCACCTCTTTGGACTTGGAGCCATCCGTATACACTGGCACGGTTCCAGCGTGACACGATGTGTGCTCCAAAAAGGTCGAACGCAATACTTCCGGCGCAGTATAAGCTTTGGGAGCAGAGGCGTGGCGACAAATAGCCAAATGTGGTACCCTCCAGGGTGGCGTCCTGGGCAGAACCAGGGGCGCCACCGGCCCAAAGAGCTATATCTAGCTCTTGAAGAGGTTTTTTGGCCCTCAACCCAACGGGCTTAGGGTATGACTTGCGTCTCTCAGCGGCATAGGCACCATCGAGATCAGCTGTGGATGCAGTGAGAGCGGTTGGCGACGGAGAGAGGCGCCGGGCTCGCGCGTACAGGCGAGTGATGCACTGCACGCGGTGCAGAGCGAGTGGCATCTTCCCAGCTTCGAACAACAGGCTCTCAAAGAAGAAGTGCGGAAGGCACCGGTCGCAAGGCAAAGGCCGGTGTGGTGGATCGAATCCACCTTCCGCAATATACGCTCGGCTGCGGATGCATAAAACTCGCATCCGTAGTCGAGCTGCGAGCGAACAAAGGATCGAAAAAAAAGTAAGGTGGTAGCCCTATCAGAGCCCCAAGCGCTGAACGTCACGGATCGGAAAATGTCCATGGCGCGGGTACAAGAGACCCTAAGGCTGCGAATATAAGCCTCCCAGGTGAGGCGTCGGTCGAATACAAGACCAAGGAAACGGTGCGACTCAACCACATCCAAGCGCACCCCAATAAGAAACAAATTTGGGTAGAAGTGAAGCCGTGGATGGCGGCAAATGTGCACCACTTTAGTCTTGGCCCTAGAAAACCGAAACCTGTGCGTTTCGGCATAGCGAGAGACGCGTTTTAATGCCTGTTGGAGTCGACGCTCTAAATTTGCATCTGGGCCACGCGAAAAGAGATCGAAAGGTCGTCCACGTAGAGCGTAGCGAAAACATCTACCGGCAGCACCGAGGTGATGCCGTTGATGCTCAGGGCAAAGAGTTTAACACTGAGGACACTTCTCTGCGGGACACCCTTTTCCTGCTCCTTTGGGCCGGAGAGGGCTCCTCCCACCCGTACGCGAAATCGACGACCTCTAAAAATTCAGATATAAACATTGGGAGGCGTCCCCTCGCTTCCATCGTGTGAAGAGTCTCCATGATACCGTATCGCCATGCGGTATCATAGGCCTTCTCCAGATCGAAAAACACCGTGGCGTAGTGCTCTCTATGAAGGAAAGCCTCCCAGACGGCATTTTCCAGTCGGAGCAGAGCATCCGACGTGGAGTAGGACTTGCAGAAGCCGCACTGTGCGAAAGACAGATATCCTACGACGTCCAGATAAAAAGGCAAATCTAACAGTTACCAATTTCTCCATCAACTTGCACACGCAAGAGGTTAGAGAGATTGGGCAGAAACCGGTCGGAGTAGAGTGATCCCTCCCCGGTTTGCGAAAGGCTAGCACAGTAGAGATTCGCCAGGAGTCTGAGAGAAGACCTTCCACCCAGATCCTGTTGAACAAATCTACCAGAAAGGCCATGCCACACTCACCCAGGTGTCAGAGCATGGCGTACGGATCATTTTCCGGACGATAGGTGGTGTCTCGCAAGAAGCGAGAGCAGAACGCAAATCACTCACAGAAACTTGTCGTTGAAGGGTTCTCCGCCTCTGGAGGTAAAATCCAGCCGGCGGCCTTCCGTGACATCACGTCGTGCAATGAATGCTGGCGGAGCAGCATCACAGCTAGAGAATGCAGAAAAAGTGGTCGCTAAGGATTCCGCCACGGACGCGGGGTCCGAGATTCCGGTCCAATTCTCCTGGAGAACTCGAGGAGGGTCCTGCGAGAACTTACCCCGAATCCTTTTGACTCGCTTCCACACCTAAGCTAAATGGGTCTTCCCGTTAATTGGAGACACGTATGTCCGTCAAGAAGAGCGGCGGGCGTGCTTCGAAACATACCGGAACCTAGCCCTAGCCCGACGAAATTCAGCGACAGTGAAATCGTTTGGGCGGCGCTTATAGCGAATGTAGGCATAACGCTTCTGTTTGAGGGCCGCTTCACACTCGGCCAACCACCATGGGAGTGGTTGGCTTAAAAAACGGCCAGACGTCCTAGGAATAGTAGTCAGGCCCACGGCGATGAGGTTGCCGGAGAAGAACTCAACGGCCTCATCTACCGACCTAAACTCCTCGACTGAGATAGAGAATTCAGTCATTTCCTGAAATGCAGGCCACCGCGCCCGCGCCAAGCACAACCGAGGTGGTCTCTCAGGCGGCAGTTGCCCTGAAAAGGATATTTGAATGGGAAAGTGATCACTACCTTGGAGGTCATCGACCGCCCCCTAATCAAAATCAGGCTGTGCATCCGAAGAGCACAAAGATAGGTCAAGGCAAGAAAATGAAGCGGTTCTCGGACAGTGATGCGTAAACTCATCCACGTTTAGGACACCCATCTCAAGCTCTTCGATCAGATCGGCAAGGACTTATCGCCTGGGATTTATGGAGTAATCTCACCAGAGAGGATGCCTCCTGTTCAGATCTCCAAGCAAGAGATAGGGCCTCGGCAACCGTCCTGAGACGTGGCGGAAGTCCTTCGCGTCGAAGTCAGCTGACGGTGGAATGTGCGCAAAAATAATAGTATACCTCCTATCCAGGAGCAGCTACACAGTCACTGCCTGAAAAGAGGTATCTAAAGAGAAAGAAGGAACGGAGACATTATGCCGGGTGTAAACCGAGCATCCCCCAGCCCGGCCATCCCACGGTGGTGTGGTCGCAAGACCCTTATACCCTGGGAGGGCGGGCAGGGGGCACGCGCCTAGCATGATCTCCTGCAAAAAGATAGCTAACGTGGAGCGGGACGAGACGAGCCTCCGCAGCTCCTTCCAGTTGGCCCGGAGTCCACGGCAATTTCATTGAAGGAATATGCCCTCCAGGCCTAGCTCGGAGGAGACGCGGGGGCCCTCCTCGAACTAAAGACCCTCAAAAAAATGGCCGTACGATTCCTGAGGGCAGAACATCAGGCACTGTTGGCCATACAAAGCGCTGAAGGGACTGTCGCCTTTGAGGACTTATTGGGGGAGGTTGGGCTCGCCATGCGAGTCTTTTCCTCCCCCCGCCTTAAAACCTTAGGCGGGTGTTGCGACTTTGGAGGCGGGGCGCCCTCTTTTTGAGGAACCACCGTATCCGAGCCACTCGCCACACCTCTGGGCGTGGGTGAAGGAGCCGAAGCTCCTTTGTTGCTGTCCTCCTTTTGGGGGACAGCTTTAGGACCCGTGGAAGATGGCCTAGCAACCATCTTTATGGGTTTTGCCTCCTGTGAGTCTAACGACTCAGTGGAGGCGCTTGGCAGTTTCGCCTTACGGGAAACGGTCACGCTGGTGGAAGAGGGGGGGAGCCCTGGTTTTAGCTGAGGCTGTGTATGAACCCTTTTTGCCACCAGCTTTACCAGGGGAGCGCCAGGGTAGAGTAGAGCCCACAGAAGGGCTCCGAATGGGCGCGGAAACAACCGTGCTTGTTGGTCTAGATGGGCCAGGAGCAGAGGGTGCCTTTCTAACTATTGAGGCATATGACGTCCCAGGCAGATCCGGGCGCGCCAGGACCAAGTCCTTAGCCTCGCGGAATGAGAGTCGATCCTGGGCCTGAACGGCCAGGATTTTATTCTCATGGAGATATGCACCACATTGCTTTGAAGAAGCAGGGTGCGGCTCTCTGCAATTGACACACTTGGCCACACATGATTTGGACTTATCGTGTGCGACCTTGGCGCAATTTACACAGAATTTGGGTGACCCCGACTTTGCACGTCTACATGAGCGATTCGCATGGCCGAAGCGGTGACAGTAATAGCACCGCCGCGGCAGTGGCACGAATGCCTTTACGCGGTAGCGGTACCAACCAGCACGCACCGACTCAAGGCACTCGTCACAGTCGCACGTGACGAAGAGTGTTGGGGTGGGTCTCAAGGCCCCTTCCTTTTTTCTCATCACACGTTCGACATTGACCGCCCCATTGTCGGCCAGCTCTAGGGTGATGTCCTTAATGGAGTAGACAACGAGTTCCCTCGCATAAACTACTCCTTGCACAAAGTTCATGGTAGAGTGCGGCGTCACACTCACAGGGGGGCCATGAAGTGTCCGAATAGCACTTATCTTAGCCGCCTTGGCGGGATTCGCCGCATTTGCCAGAAGGCTCCTGTCCGAGAAACGGGTCACCTTCGGCTCTCTACCAATTGCACTAGCCAATCCTCTTCTCTTATGGATAATGGTGCCCTTGGACAACATGTTGCCATCAGTGGAGCGAATAACGAGGAAGCGCTTGAAGCCAGCTGGCTCGAAAACGCCAGGTAACCTCTGAATGAGGGGCCCCGATGTCATCCAGCCTCCACCCTGTGCACTCTTGGTTTTTGTCTTAGTCAGGGGCTCCGCACACGATGGATGAAGAGGGGCCGGATGTGCCGATCTTGGCTGGTCGCCAACCAAAGTGGCAGTAGACCCATCTGTCCCCGCAGCCCCAGTGGATGGAGAGGAGCCCCGAGTCTTCTTTGTCTTTTTAGTCCTTTTAGTCTTTTTCTTTTCTGGAGTAGAGGGCGGGGAATGAACCCGCTTCTCACCTCCACTGGCAGAAGCCCCGATGCCAGATGGGCCGGCCTCAGCCAGGTCCCTCTGCGAAATGAAGAACTTCCTGGTAGTCGTAGGGGCACCTGTCGGAGGAGATCCGTCCCCACCTTGTACTGCCTCGGAGCCCTCAGTGGAACCTTGCATAGGGGCGGATTCGGGTTTGGTGCTTGGCCCTGAGCCTGGATTCCCCCCCATGGAAGGCCCTACCATCTGAGGATGGGTCTCCTCAAGGACCATGTCTATCACAGGAGGGGCCTCCAGTTGGCCATCCCCTCCCAGGACATCGCAGGTCCCCTTGGCAGCGCCAAGAGTCTTTTGTGGGGAGGCACAGGCCTTAACCCCGGCAAAGTTTAATAGCCCTTGCCAGCAGGTCTTTTGAGGGCAGCGACCGAAGGGGCCTGGCTTTCCTCTCCCCCCTAAGGGGGTGTGCCCTACCGAGCCACTTCGATGGGAAGCGGCTGGCTAAGGGCTGCCTGCCGGCTTTCTTGGCAGTCCCCTTGGAAACAAAAGAGGGAACTGCCGCTGGAAAAAGCGAGGTGCCCGAAAGCACCTCCAGAGAAGGGGGTGAGGGGTGTCCCCTACACCCGTAGGCGTAGGAGAGGAGTAAGCCTCCTCTCTGGTTAAAGAGGTATAGAGGGTCCCCTGCGCAAGCACAGGGGGGAGACCTCCATCTTTTATGTGGAGCTGCATGAGGGTGGCTCCGTTGTTTTAGGGGGAATTAAGGGGAGATGGTTTTTTTTTGCTTTATTGGGCATGGTGCTCCTGTTTGTTTTACGGGACGCAATCGCTTACCACCTCTTTCAGTAGCCCGCACTGCAAGAGGTGCTTACAGGCCCGGCAGAGCCAGGCGCCGCCATTTGGGACCACCCCTCCTGCCTGGTGGCCTGGCAGTCCTTCAGCATGGCGGCTCCACCTTGAACACGGCGTAAAAAAGATAGATTTTGAAGACGAGAGGAGAAGGGATGTGAGGAATGTATGGATGGGGATGAAGCAGGTTGTTAAAAGCCAACCACCCCAGACTCTTTGGTTAAATATAAAGACAATGAGGATGCTTACGAAAGTTTCTCTTTTCGACTAAAAGGTAAAATTAATAAATTAAGGATGCGACATGGTATTGTTATGTTAAACTTCCTAAATTCTTTAGGTGACTTTTAATAGAAATCTGTTTTGATATACAGACCCATCCTTGTTTTAAAATCAAATTTTCTAAATTGTATGGAAGATATTTCCTTTACTTTTTTTAATTTTAAAGAAGTTCTTCCTCAGAGGTGGTAAAATTTTGTAACGTCTCGATAATATTTTTGGGTTGTCCTTTCAAAAGGTCTAAGTAATAATCTGTTCCCGTTGTCAAATTTTTACTCGGCATATTATGTATTTTTATGACATCAATAATTTGGGGTCAAAAAATCTTTTAGCATCGCCGATAATTTTCTAATTTGTTTAAGCTTAACTGATTTTGAAACTTTCAGATTAGCCTCAACTTTAATAATTATATACTTAATATATTTATGGAGTGACACAGATGAAAGGGCGTAGAATATTCTCATATAACTTTAATTTCACTGTTGATCTCACATTTTTTTACTTTAATTTACTTATCAACAAATAAGCGCAAATCTAGGATATTACTTTGTGTCCAAATAATTTCGTCGCTAAGTGTATATGTATATATATATACATTGACAACATAAATTTTATTAATTGATTGGCAAATCTTATCAATTTCTTAAGGCGCCATTATTCGTTACTGGTCCTTCACTTATAATCGAATTTAATAAATAAATTTATTTATTTACGATTAATAGAAACTTTATAACAGATTATAAAAATTAATTACTCTTCACATATTTCACCAAGTACTACACAGAGCAGTAGTTTAATTTCTTGCATCCTAAGATTTGGTGCTTCTTTAGCGTGGGTCTTACAAACATTAATTTTTTAGGATCTCTACTAGAACTTTAACTAAATAATGAATATCTATGTAGGCCTTACACTAAAAGTGTATAAAACATTTTCATTAAAATCCTTTAATATTGAGAACTAACTAACCATCAAGAATTACAATAACATTGAAGATGACCAGTTGAAAGGATTGAAATAGCCTGAAACACTCCAGTTACTATTCTCCTTCAATCATCTATATTTTCACATAAATAAAATTATGTAAATAATTTACTTCTCTCTCTAATACAAGATTTCCACTAGAACTCTATCTCCACTCTCCTGGTTGTGATATTTAATTAATGACATTGTTAATATTTTGAGTTAAATTTTTGATATGTTCGATAACATAACTACATAATTACAGGTGGTATAGGATTCTATTTTTTACTCTTTTATCTAAAACTATTGCCAACATATTTGGATAAAATTTCTTAAAATATGTATCTTAAAGAGATTAGTGTATATTTAGTGTAAGTAAACCAGAGACGAATATATTATGCATGTCTATATTGAATAAAGGGTCAAAGGAATATAGAATCAATTTCCTTTACCTATATCTATGAGACAGCGAAGGAAGGTTCTTTTAAATTGGGAATTGGGAAATTTCCGAAAACAAATGGCCACCGTCACTGTTTGGAGCCAAAAATGTAATACCTGCTACTGATGTTGGCATTTTAGTTATTTATTTGACTAATACTTGAATGGAGTATCTTAGGGATATTTAGTCAAAAGGTTATACTTTAAGCCGAACGGAAATTTGCGGGGCTGTAATAGAATTTATTTCATTAAGATTACTAAAGTGAGTAAAAACATGGTTAAACTTATATAAGAAAACAATAATTGATTTTCGCAAGTTTTTTACCAATTACAGATGTAAGACGTTTGTTATATTTTTTGTTAGATTAACTAGCATTAGTTATCACTGAAAATTTGTGTCTTGCTTATTATTGTAAATCCATAACTTCTCTTTATTCTTTCGGTTATTTAGTGTCAAACCTATCTGAACCCGTCGAGGAATTGGGAGGGAGAGGGGTGATAACAGAAGCGACGTAACTTTAGGTTTCCGTCAGCCATAGCACATCTTCTTTGCCAGGTAGCCAAGATGGTGGACCAGATTCCTGCCACTCAGTCAATTTAGGAAAGAGAAAAACGTTGCTCTGGTCGTCCATTGCTTGACTTCTTCAAAACCCTTCATTGCGATATATTTTGGAGAATTATAATGTTGAAAAAACAAAACAGCCTATCTACCTACAGATTTCATGCTGAGGGTGAAGTATTTACTTTCAAAATAGCAAGTTCAGGGATTACCTCAAGATTCACAAGGATTACCTCAAGATTCACAGGGATTACCTCAAGATCTACAAGGATTACAACAAGATGCACTTCAAAAAATCAGCAAAACCCTCTCCTCTCCACTTAGTGACGCAATTTCTGCTCTCGAAAAGAATTATTCGAGTGATCCATTTAACATGCTTAGTGCTAGACTTAAATTTCACTACTAAAATATTTTTTATTTCAACTAATGATTTAAAGGATCTAAAATGTTATTTAGGGCACAAAGATTAAGAAATAACTGTAAAACATTTTTTCTTTTTTTTGTTATTTTATAGCAAAATATATTTTGGCCTATTATCCTAATAGTCTTTTCTGCGGGATTATTTGTCCCAATAGTATAGAAAATGGTGTATCAGGAAACTTTTATTAGTAATTTGTCTTCCTCCTATTACAATAGTAGTAAGTTAAACCTAAAAATAATTCAATTATGGAAAGGTTGAAAACATGCCATACACAATGGCACCTCACACAAAGAATATACAATTTTGTTCTTTTGTCAATCTTCTCTTCAGAACACTTAACACAACGCTTCCTTCTTTGGCGCTTCTCTGGCATGTGATCGCCAATGTTACACATACGTTTTGCTCTCTTTGATCGTTTCCCTCCGAATGAACGAGTTTTTCTTTTTATTTGAACCTTTTCACGCCCAAGTTGAACCATTTGTTCAGCAAGATTTCATTGAAAACTTCATTCTACATTAAATAGCTATTGAGAGCTCATGCCATCAGGAGGCGATATAAACTTTTTTTCCACCAATTTGTAGATTTACGGTTTAAATCATAGGTTCCTTCTTTTTGGTCTGATACTCGTAGGACAACTCCAACCATCACCTGATTATATAAAGCAATTGTTTCTGGGTAATTAACTGCAACTTTGCGCACATATTTCTCTTTTCTATTCACAGTGATAATCATATTTTCATAGCAGTTCCTAAGTACCAAACCTCTCTCCGATCCATCCATCGTAAAGCAAGAAGTTCATATTCTCTAGCGTATGACTCAGCATTGCCTCTATTCAATTTTTCGTAAAATTCTGGAAGATTCTTGCGGTTTTTCATTCATGTTCCGATAGCAGAAAACTGTAAACTTTTCATAAAGTTCACAGTTGGGAAAAATCTGGCAAATGCTCATAGTATATCTGAAATGTTAATAGTTTCACATAAGCTCTTTATGACCCTTTCAACTAGAGTGTCGCCAACATTAGGCGACACTCTAAATATTAAAATTATAACAATAACCTGTTTTGGCATCACAGATTTCCCAGTATTTAATGGCTCTGTCTATTAGTTTGTCTGGTGCATATTATTTTATGCTACAATGGCTTCTGAATTTCAAGATGCTCTCGTCTCTTCTCTAATGTGAACTCTCCCACATAGCCTTTATACATGTGTGCTTGAAACACTTCATTAGATTATCTGCATAGTAAGTCTTAGATGTATCACTATGTTTTAATTGATGATCTCACTGTGTAAAACGATTGATGTATTCGGGTTTGAACTGTTATTTTCTATTTTCTTGTGTCTAAAATACATGATAAAACTCTGCTATTTATTTTAGACTTTTGAGGTATAAGTCACCACTTTATAGGGGTAAAGGTCACCAGTCACCCGTTAATGGGGAAATGAGGAAACCCAGTTTCTGGGAGAAGAAGGACGACACCCCCTTCGAAGTTTAAAAATGACGCGGATATTCGTATGTCCTTCAAGTCCCACGAGTGAGCTGATAGATGGCGTTAATCTTGTGCCTGAACCCAAAAGATACTCAAATAATATTCCGGCTTGGCTGGGCTTCGCTAAGCTAAACAAACCATAATTACTTCTTTACTAAGTGTAAATGAATCTCCTTCTCTCGAAATTTATAATTTTCTTTTATAAATATTATAGGAGGCGTGGTATCTGTACGTCACCGGACCACCATGCTTTTAGATCCGCCCACTGAGCAGGCCTTTGCGATTCTCATTGTCCCGAAGGTCATAGTTTCATGGTGCCTAGAAATTTCCGCTTTCTCGATATAAATCTTTATCATTCCTGAGACGCAGACAACTGTCTAGGATTTATTCCATTTCCAGACGAGAAATGTTCGTTTTTATTATTCTGTCGAAACATTTTTATTTATATCTGAATTCTCGGCTTCCCGTTTAATTGGTGACCAGGTTACAAATAAATATATATGTACATCTGCGAGGAAATTTTTTGCAATTCTTACGATTCAGGCGAGGCACTTTGCTGGTGCAATTTTTGTGCCAGGGCCATGCTCTCCATACTTTGCTTTTGTCTCCAGGATAATGATAATTATATGAAATTTACCCATTCCCTCTGGAAGGAAATGGCGAATTTGAACTTTCATTTGTATAAAGTAGAAGCAAAACAAAATGATATAAATATAGCATTTATTTATTCTAGAATTACATAAGTTAGACAATTAAAATATTAGAAATTAGTAGTTTTTCGTGATTTACGCTTATACTGTAAATAACTTTCACGAATACGCCCCCATATATAGTCTCCCATAAGATTTTCATTATACGATCCTTGATAGTGGCGTTCAAACTCCAGTAGATCCTGATGAAAGCGCTCGTCATGCTCCTCGGAGTACGCTCCCATGTTCTCCTTAGATTTATCGAGTTAATCGTCAAGAATATAACTTTCAGGGACATCCTGCAACCCAACATGCCGTAGTTTTTCATCAAGTTCTAAACAATCTTTACATACTTTTCGGTTCTGTGTTTACCTAGGAAGCCCAGCACCACTGCAATAAAGCTGCCTCACGCTGCTTTTTCTGTTACTAGCGAGCTTCTCGGGAAAGTCCTTGCACCCCCTGATATCCCACCTTCGCCGCAGATAGCTTATGAAAGAAATATTGGAGATACTTGAAAGCTGCCAAATCCTTATCTAGAGCTCTGCGAATTGTTTCATAAGGCTTAAATTTAAGTGCAGGGGAGGAAAGGAAACAATACTTTTGGGGGGTCCAACAAGGATCCCATTTGACGTTGTTTCTCTCCTAACCCCTTGATATTAGTGTGCCGCGGTGTCCTTGCTGTTATAAATGCAAAGATAACAAGAAAATTTGGTACAGCCGCCTTGGAAACCCACCAAGAAGGCCATCATATTGAAGTCTCCGATAACCTCACAACCGTATTCTCTATATTTCAATGCATCTAGGAAGATCTTGACACAGCTGTATTCCTCTTTGACCTGGACCCAGTAAACAAGGAGAATAGATGGATACATTTTCCCGTTATGAAGCAGCACTGCTTTGCGGCTCCTAGACGATCTGTCAATGAAGAGGATTCACCTGTTGGAGTTCCATGCGATTCCGATTGCCTCAAACAGAATGGTAACATTGTGACAAAAGCAAAGGTCATCTTGACGTGTAAAAAATATTGAAAAACACTGGTGACGCTTTTTCTGACCTGATATTTGCACACTGTCGTCTAACAAATCCCACTTCTTGATTCTCGAGGTTAAAAGCTCGGCATTGGACTTTGTAAGACCAAGAACTCTGACAATGACGTTGAGACCGTTTTGGTTGGAGTAGTACGGGTTTCTCTCCTCAGTTGGATCTGTGTAATCTGGATCAATAACATAACTATCTTATGAACTACTTTTTATTTCTAAAACCTGTTGTTCTCTTTTTAGATGAGTGGGTATGGGGAGCTCAGAACTGTGTCACATTGGCACAATAGATGACTAAGGATCTGGATACATGATAACAGGCGCATTTTTGCCTGCTCGACGTTGGGAAGGGTTCACTATGTAGAAAAAACAATTACTTGAGTGGTCTGTTGGTTCCCTCCAAATTCGTGGAATTGCGAAATTCATAGCTTTCTTTTTTCCTATGTACCATCTTGTAAATAAACAAAATAAAAACATAATTATAAATATACAAATACTTTTCACTTAGTGTTATTAGAAATGTTACAAAAAAAAATTTAAATTCAGTATCCAAATAAAAACATATATATATATAAATATATATATATATATATATATATATATATATATATATATATATATATATATATATATATTACCTTACAGAGTTCTTTTGCAGAGATCCCAGGTGAAATGAGGGGCCCAAGGTTCTATTGATCTCCGACTGACATGCCGAAATATGCCTTGTATGCCTCACACATTTTAGCAGATCTCTCTACAGAGTACTTTTTTGCACTTCTCTTAATAAATACAACATCTTACTGTCATGTGTGAAGAATTCTTCTATCACTGACGAGTGACGATGTCTGAGTTTTGACGGCTAAAGTTAAACTGATCTGTTGAGTAGACGTTCTTTGTATTTATACAGTCATTTACGTTGCCAGAATGTTCTAAAAATATTCAAACATGTACAAAAATTCTGGAAAGTTCTAGAAAGCTCTACAGTTTATTTTTCACCAAATTAGGGCTGAATCGATATGGAATGTAAGAGAACTGCAATTGCGGTTCAGGTCTCAAAAATAAAATAAGGGAAACAATAGCTATTATCGTATTACGGTTTCGATAACTTATTAAATACAGCATATCATGTTTAAACATAACACTTGAAACGTTTTATATATTTTTACTATTTGTATCAAAATAATGTTATTTACCATATTTACCATATATGGGTTAATTTAAAAATTTGCTCTCCTAGCAACAAAAGCAATGTTTTGCGATTAAAATTGTCTCTTTTATTTAATCGGGGCACAAGCAATTGGGAAATAACACTTTTAATCCAAGTAGAAGACAAGAGTGAAATTTGGTTATACAGTGTTATAATACATTTTTGGGGGTGTCACGGGCCGAAAATACATTTCTAATCCCAATCGATCCAACCCGCTTCCTACACTGTCCGGACGTGAGAAATCGAGGGAGAATGAAACGGATTGTATATACAGTCCCTTTACTTACAAAAGAATACAGTTATATTTACAGCAATTTATATTTACAAGGGAAGTGTGCACACTTCAAAATGAGGCCAAATTCCCTAATCGAAATAAGATACCAAAAGAGAATTTTATAACAGGCGAATACAACAAATTTACTTATATATCTACACAAAACATAAAAAAAACACAACAACAACCGAACGAAAAGGGGCACGCGCTATCACTTGTGTGCTGGAGGTGGGTGGTAGTAAGCTAACATAAAAGGAGGCAGGATTGTCAACCAATGTGGGTATGGTGGTCCAGGTGTTTAGCGAGGTATGAAAGCCCTCCGTCTCAGGGCTGGGCGGAGCACTCGTCTAGAGAACCCTTCTTGCCGTCAGTCCACGCTTCCACTCTCTGTAGAAGAGATATATCCCCCGTTTATGATCCATTTACTTATACATGGAAGGGAAACTAATAAGTGGGCATTACCCGAGTAAATTTATCGACTAGCTTACCTCTAAATGTAAATCCAAACAAGCGTCAAAATATAATCTTTTGATAAAAGATTATTTTAAACAAAGTACTATTTTGTTTTAATTATAGTGATATATCAAAACTAGCTACTATCTTTCCAGAATATGGCGCCTGGAAAGAAAGAAAAACATGGTAATCATTTTATACATAAAATAAACAAAAACAAAATAAACCCATTCCCATTCACACACATTCTTACAGAGAGAGGGAGAGGGTACTGAGAAAAGGGTTGGGAGAATGGCCCTTTTACACACATTCACATTCGCTCCACCACACCCCTCCTTCCTTAAGCCATTCGACCAGCCACTCACAAAACCTTTTCAATCACTCTTCACGGTACCACTTGTGCTCAATCGCACCCTTCTGCACCCATTCACACTCTTCTACTGGTCCCTGGCTACGCGTAGCAATTAGTCGGGGTTGTTCGTCAGTCGTCCAGTCAGTCTCATCGTCACTATTGATCATCTCATCAACCATACTCTTAGCCCTTATTACCAGTTCTCCCATCTCACGACAGAACTCTTTCATACTCTTCCGTTCAGAACCTTTACTCTTCATACCCCCATTCATCAGCTCCTCACTCCTAGCTCTCATCCAACTCAAGGTACATTCTTGCGAAACAGACAGGTCACTCACATCCCCTGTATTCTCAACAGGCATACCAGAAACCCCTTCGACTGGTTCCCACCAGTAACCTGAAAAATCAGCCACTTCATGATTCACTACATCAAACTCATCCCTACTATTACCATTCGTAAAACATGAAAAATCAGCCACACTAGGTTCATTCTGCCCAAACACACTATCATTCATACTGTTGCCAAAACCAGAAAAATTAGGCACAGGCAGCTCACTCACTCGTCTACTTATACCAGCCAAATCACTCACCTGTTTACGCAAAAACTCAATCTCCCTTTCAAGATCCCCCATACCAGAAACACTCTGCTGAGACTTACTTTCATTCGTACTTGCATTCTTCCTTTCACTCTTCTTTGTACACTTTCTACTCCTCGAGACTAAGACTAGCTCTTTCCCAGACAGATCCATACTATCACATTCAATCTCATCATCATGCACTTTACCTCTCTCTTTACACAGTCCATACACCGGATGGCTCACCAGGTAGTCAGGAGGTTCTCTCCATCTCCTTAACTGACTTTGATGAGCCCGCACTCTCTCAGTCATACCATTATTCAAACTCTCCAAAACATACGTCACCCCATTTTCCCAAACCCTCACAACTCTATAATGTCCATCAAACTTCTCACTCATCTTTGACACATTCAACCTACCCTTAACTTCTTTCACCTTTAATACTTTTGCACCTAATTCAAATGAATGGAACCTTTCATGCGCCTCACCCCATACACTGTGCTCACTTTCACTCAAACGAAACCTATCTTTCACTCGCCTTTCAAAATTCATCACAAACTGACATGGGGACATTCCAGTTGCACTATACACAGTTGAATTATACGCCCACAACACTCTCCCTAGACACAGATCCCAGTCATTCAGTGTCGTACTCATCATTCTCAACATCTCACACAAGGTTCTTATAGTACGTTCAGCCAATCCATTTGAAGACGGTACATAGGGAGTTGTTCTCACATGCTCCACACCATTCTCTCTCAACATTTGCTCAAACACTTCTCCTACAAATTCAGGCCCATTATCACTCAGACATCTTCTAGGCTTCCATACACACATAGGAAAAAACAACTGCTCAACCACACGCGCAACAGTCACACTCTTTTTATCTCTCACAGGCGCTGCATACACAAACTTACTTTTATGATCAACCATCACAACCATACCAACATTCCCAGCACTCGTACGCGGCAAAGACACACAATCAATCACTACCAATTCAAACGGTTCTTTCGCATCAACTTTCAACATCGGTGGTTTCACTTGCACACCTTGCACCTTTCGCTTCTGACACCTTTCACACGTAGTTGCCACATCATTCACAACAGTTCTCAGAAACGGATGGAACACACGCTCCTTCATACACTCCCACAGCTTAAACTTACCCATATGCCCATAATTATCATGCACAACCTTCACTAGACCAATCATACCAACTAACGACATCACAGGTACATACATATCATCACCACCCTTCACATGCCTCACAAAATATACAACATCCATAAAAACAACAAAATCCTTAGCATAGCTTTTAAAATCACTTAAACACTCTGGCCATTCATTCAAATCAACACGCATCATTACACACTTCTTCAACTCACTAACAAAAGGACATATCTCTTGCATCTCTAGAATATCCTTATCACTTAAAATCTCATTCTTATCATCCATGACCAACTCAATCATACCGCAAAACTTGACAACATTCTTTGCACACTCATTCAACCTCATCACCTCACATTCACCTTTCATAAGACAATCCTTATCAGCATCCAAAGACAAATCATTCAATCTCATAAAGTCTACACCAAGCAAGAAACAACACGGCATTTGCTCATCCTTCAGAATCACAAAGTCATGCTTCACATTCACACCATTACCCAAACTCACTTTCAGACTAACCTGTTCCCATGCCACTATCATGCCATTCCCTAATCCACTTATCCGTAACTTCACAGGTTTATGCTCGCAACATTTAAACTCATCATACTTACTCAGAATCCTCTCATTCACTAAAGACACCTGCGCTCCAGTATTAATCAAACCACAGAACAACCTTTCACCAACTTTCACTCTCGCTTCCATCATATCAGGTCCACCATGTTCGCAATACACCGAAGGAACAAGCACACCAACATCAGCACTGATATCCACACTGTCATTAACTCCCATATCATCACTCACCACACGCTCATCTTCATCCAGACAATCATTCTTCTCTCTTATATATGAACACTTTTCAATCACCCAATTGTAGTGCACACCGCACAAACATTGCAGATGTACCACATTAGGATTCAAACCCTTCATCTTCTCATCCTTGTACACAATCGGCCTCTCACCACCAAAGTGCACATAAACAATCACTCCATACAAACGACTCACTACAATCAACACTTCCTGAAATGGCGGGACCCCTTGCATACACATCGCTCTCAATTCTTTCATGAAGTTCCGCACCTTTGCCATACCAATGCTTTCAGGCTTCCTACACACTTCATTCTTTACCTCCTTCCTTAAATTATATACACTATCGGGCACTCTCACGTCTACTCCATCACTCTTCAAATCTTGCAAACCATTCCATACACTCTCAAACAAGGAATCACCACCACTCTTACTCTCTCTTCCATTCATAATCCCTTTCGGCAAATACTCAGGATCACTCACTCCACACACATTTTCATCATTCGTACAAGGATACCTTGACATCAAATCAGCCACTCCATTCCGTTCACCAGGCACATATTCAATCACATAGTCAAAGTCACTCAAATCTTCCAAAGTCCTTGCAATCCTACTATCAGCCCATTTCATACGCTGCAGATACACAAGAGGTTGGTGATCGGTTTTTATCACAAACCTCACACCATACAAAAATGGACGCAATACTTTTAAACAATATCTTATCGCAGCCAGCTCTCGATCCACAGTCGAATACTTTCGTTCTGCAACATTCATAGCCTTGGATACATACCCAATTATTCGCCTGACATTCTCTCCATTCAAACGCTGCTCTTGCATCAGAAAACCTCCCATAAAATACCCACTCGCATCTGAAAAACAGTTCAAGCATTTTAGCATTTACACTATAATCTGGGTAAGCCAATTCAACATCTTCAGCCGCTGCCTCTTTCAGACTCTCATACGCCTCATTCATCTTATCATTCCACTTGACAAACGTACTACCTTTCTTGCCCATCCACTTAGTTAGAGGCTTACTCACACCAGAACAATTACGTATAAACTTTCGCAGGAACTCAATCAAACCCCAAAACGACTTCAGTTGCTTCACAGTCACCGGTTTAGGAAACATTCGCACCTTCTCAACATACTTCGGTGATTTTCGTAACCCATTCTCACTCACCATATGCCCAAGGAATTCCACTTCTTTCGCAAACCATTCACACTTCGCCACTTTCACCTTCATACCAACACTCTCCAACGTTCTCAACACATCATTCACCAATCTCATATGCTCCTCAAAAGTCTCAGTCATAATCAAAATATCATCTATAAACGCAATCACATTCTTACTCGCAAACTTACTCAACACAACATTCATTGCCCGCTGGACTGCTCCGGGAGCATTAGCCAACCCAAAGCTGAGGTTCCGGAACTGGTAATGCCTCTTTGAGGAAGAGAAGGCAGTTACTGGCCGGCTCTCCTCAGCAATGGGCATCTGGTAATACCCCCGTACAAGATCCAGCTTCGTAAACCACTCCATCCCATGCATACTATACACACACTTAGATACCACACACATCGGAAACATTTCTTACACAGTCCTTTCATTCACCTTTCGATAATCCACACACAGACGCAATCTTTCATCCGGCTTACGTACAGGTACAATTGGACTATTCCAGGCACTCTCGCTCTCTTCAATCACCCCCAATTGCTCCAATTCCAAGCAGTGCTCCTTAATCTCATCAGCAACCGGACGTGGGAAATGCCTTGGCCGCTGATAGATTGGGGAGTCCTCCTTCAGGAAAATCTTGAATTCCGGGAGCTTTGCAGCCCCAAAATCCAGATCACCCTTACTGAGGGCTCCCTTTCGTTCAAATATCATTCGATACACATCCTCCCTTTCATACTCAGTTAAACATCCATCCAATTCCACCATGCTCTTCACATCATTATACGTCCATTCACACGTCTTTTCACCTGCAACATTCACCCTGACATCCGTACTATCATCCATACCTACCTAATTGACAGTGGAGAGGTGGCCCAGTACATCTCCGACTTGGATTCCCCTCACCTGCCCTTTCATACTGGGATCCGCCTGCACACATACAAAAGGATCATTCATTCTCATCAAGCCATCAAACACACAAGCAACACGCCTTACCTTATAACACGCATCCTTTCCATCCAATATCACAGTGTTCTCACCCACATTCAAACTAACATCCTTACTCGACTCACTCTAACAGACACCCTTTCACCCTTCACAAGCCTTACATTCTTCATAACAGTCACCTCAATACCAGTAAACACACTCCTCAAAACGCTACCATCTTTCCCTACATACAACTTATACACCCCATTTTTACCAATATTTCTCTCAATCTGATCACTCGCAGGATGCACAACCATACGATTCATTTTCATAAAATCATACCCCAAAATCACACCATACTCACTACTCACCTTATCAATCACAGAAAATTCACATTCATTCATCATCATACCATGTATTCGAACAGCTGACCTTATCATTCCAATCACAGGAACTTTCCTATTACCAATACCTACCAAACTACCCTTGCACTCAGACAGGAGGGCTTTCTCGCTAAACTTGTCATACACATCTTTATACACCAAGCTCGCCTTGCATCTAGAATCTATTAAAGCCAAACACTCAATTCCATTCAATTCCACCTTAACACTCAGACACTCATACTTCCTACCAGACAGCACTTTCACATAAGACAGACTTACCAACACATTACTCACACTCATGCACCCAGAGGATACTTCAGCAGGTACCCTCTTACAATTCAGTTTCCCGCTTCAGACTTTCCATTCACACCTTGCGCTCTCAGTCTAATCCAACACTTTTCACTTGAATGTCCTTCCATTGCACAATAGCTACATACATTCCTCTGGTCACGACACATCCTTGCATAATGACCAGCCTTTCCACAATTACCACATGCATATTTCATACTTTCCCCAGCAGTTGCTCCACCATTCAACCTCGGACAATCTTTCTTCAAATGACCTATTTCTTTACACTCGAAGCACTCTTTCACACTTTCCTGGCAATCCTTTATCATATGCCCTTTCTTACCACACCCAAAACATGCACCAGATGTCCACCTACATTCTGCCAACATATGACCTTTCCTTCCACACCGACGACATTCCACAATCTTTCTCCCACCATTCGATCTCTCGTTTGCTGGGACATACATCGGTTTCTCTCTCATATATCCGTTCCCAAGCTTGAAATTCATCTGCCCCCTTCCATTCGACCACCCTCCATTTGCCCATCCATTCTGCCGGCCCAGGAGGTTGGACATCACTTCAGCTGGTGCAGCCTTCAGGGCATCCCTGTAGCTGACAAACTGCTGGGGTGGATGAAAGCTCCTGGGCTTCTTACCCCCAACATTCACACTGTACCATCCATCCTCTTCTAGATCGCTTTCATCCTCAAATCGTCCATCTTCTAACAGTTTCAACACATCCTCCCACATCAACCGCTCACCTGTCAGTCTCACTCTCTCCTTTCTCTTTCCACTCAGTCATTGACTCACCTTTCGCGGGATCGTGTCCAAAAACTTCCTCATGAGTGGTTTACCTTCATTTACATCATCATCACCATACCTCGTTCTTGCCATACTCTCAAGCCTATGTGCATACATATTCCCACTTTCACTCTTCCCCATTCGAGCCTTCTCAAATTCATTCACCCTTTTATACGTTAACAATCTCTTTCATTCGTTTCACCTGCCCAATCAATCTCTTCTTCACTACATCGTACTTTGGCTCTCCCACACTCGTTATCACTCGCAAGAACTCCAACACTTTTCCATCCAAACAATCTTCCAGAACACTCACCCAGTGACCCTTGTTCTGCGGAAACTTGAGCTTGCAGTACCGCTCAAAATCCCCGAAGAACTCATCCATACTCTTTTCCCCATTCAATCTAAACTTATCAATCCTTGGCACTTCCCTAATCAAAATTCCTTTTCCCACATTCACTTCACTCTCCGAAGAGCTACTCTCAGTCTCACTCATTCCAATCATATCGTCACTCTCTCCCTCATCTGAGTATAGCAAATCCACACTCTTCCCTCTCGCCTTCCTATCCCTAACCTTAGAACCATGCTTACTTCCTCTCTTACTTTCCACTCTCTTCCATTCACCCCCTTTCCTACCACTTACAGTATCTTCTTTAGACTCAATCATACTGCCATCCATTCCATTTAGCGGAGTCCCTTCATTAGGAGCAGGGGTCAGACATGTAGGTCCTGGGGCTGATTTAGCCCCTGTCATCATGTTATACAGGTCCTGCATCCGTCGGTCCGTCTGATCCTGTCGGTCTCCCATTTCCTTCTTCATCCTATCAGTCTTTTCATTCATCCCTTTTATTTTATTCTCCATTCCCTCCATTATTCCCCGCAACATTTCACACTCCTCTTCTTTCTTTCTCAACTCCAGTCTCAATTGCACTACTTCTTCATTTAATGTTTTCGCTACAGCCATTGTTCCCAAGTTAGTAAAAAGATAGGAGGAGGGAAAAATCAGTCAAACTACTTGTCACACTAATTGGGAATGGACTGCAATCCAATCCAGTCACGCTCCCGGTTTCGAAGTCTCACTTTCCTATTCAGGCGTTAAATGTAGCGGGCCGAAAATATATTTCTAATCCCAATCGATCCAACCCGCTTCCTACACTGTCCGGACGTGAGAAATCGAGGGAGAATGAAACGGATTGTATATACAGTCCCTTTACTTACAAAAGAATACAGTTATATTTACAGCAATTTATATTTACAAGGGAAGTGTGCACACTTCAAAATGAGGCCAAATTCCCCAATCGAAATAAGATACCAAAAGAGAATTTTATAACAGGCGAATACAACAAATTTACTTATATATCCACACAAAACATAAAAAAAAAACACAACAACGACCGAACGAAAAGGGGCACGCGCTATCACTTGTGTGCTGGAGGTGGGTGGTAGTAAGCTAACATAAAAGGAGGCAGGATTGTCAACCAATGCGGGTATGGTGGTCCAGGTGTTTAGCGAGGTATGAAAGCCCTCCGTCTCAGGGCTGGGCGGAGCACTCGTCTAAAGAACCCTTCTTGCCGTCAGTCCACGCTTCCACTCTCTGTAGAAGAGATATATCCTCCGTTTATGACCCATTTACTTATGCATGGAAGGGAAACTAATAAGTGGGCATTACCCGAGTAAATTTATCGACTAGCTTACCTCTAAATGTAAATCCAAACAAGCGTCAAAATATAATCTTTTGATAAAAGATTATTTTAAACAAAGTACTATTTTGTTTTAATTATAGTGATATATCAAAACTAGCTACTATCTTTCCAGAATATGGCGCCTGGAAAGAAAGAAAAACATGGTAATCATTTTATACATAAAATAAACAAAAACAAAATAAACCCATTCCCATTCACACACATTCTTACAGAGGTAGGGAGAGGGTACTGAGAAAAGGGGTGGGAGAATGACCCTTTTACACACACTCATATTCGCTCCACCACAGGGGGAGGGGTAAAATTTGAAACAGATTTCTGGAAAGGGAGTTTTTTATAAAAAGATTTCCAAGAGACATCACTTGACCAATAGTCACTAATTTTGCAAACTTTATTATAACACATATATAAATAATTCCCCAAACAATCATTATGTCTCCTACATCATTATGGGCAATGGAAGCATATTTTTACGATTATATGACTGCTTACTCTTTCATTTGTCCACTCTGAAATAAATATTATTGGACTCCTAAAGAAAAACACCTTGAAAACATCAAATCCAATATAGTTAGAAGGCAATACTTCATGGCACCTCTCCCAAAAGAGGACTGGCCCCTGGGGTCCTCGGGCAGACCAAAGATTATCATACTGACCTTATATAAATTTCATTATCCGGTCGGGGATCCTCCCAGTTTCATGAAAGGATTAGCGCTGACTGACTAACTAACTAACTAAAGGGTTTTGGTGAGGTATAGTCTGAAACTTTGAATCGAGAACGAAAAGATGATGTCGGTGTTTACTAAGATACGGGATCCTCTCTTGCAGTTGAGCCAACTTTCTGTTTACTGGAATGACATGAGTCACGAACAGCTGAACTATCTTCATCCGATTTACCATAAAGAGATTTAGTAGATTCATCAATAACTCACTGCTTCTTTTCCAAAATTCTGCTTCGATTTCTTCGCTGCTGCCTAACTTCCAGTCCATCTACCCTCCAAAGAATTATAAATATGTTATTAAATGTGCATAATATATATATATATATATATATATATTAAGTAGAAAGCATAAAATAAATATGGTGGAAAGTATATGTTTTGTAATATAACTATATGAAGAATCTATCGTAAACAAATTAAAAAATGTTAAAAGGCTAAAAGTTAGGAAATTGTGCTGAAAATACCATTGTTAGCATTAATGATCCTATTAATAATTACCAATGGGATTATATGCCCCATAAATGGTTTATATTAACTAATCCAACAAAATAGCTGGAATTTGTCTATAGTCTAAACAAAATTTAAAATTTAGTCTGGCCTTTTAATAATATATACTTTAATTTATAATTCAAAGACTTACTTCTCAAAAAATTAATCAAAAAATTCTAACCTTATAACACGTGGTCAATTAACTAAAAATCAAAGACAACTGAGGAGTTTTAGAAATTTGCTAGATGTTTGATAACATGCCAATCCGGTGCTAGCACCATATTGGTATCGCATCAGACTCAAAATCACCTAGTCAAAGACGATCATTTTCAAATCTTATAAGGTTATATAATTGGTTCACAGTAAATTGGTCCTCATAGTTCTTTACTCAGCGTAAAATCATCGGCGAAATGAGTGTTGGGGCAAGTGGGGCTTACAGTGGCTGGAACATCCTCGGTTTAAATCAAGTAGAGAGTGGGGGACAGGCACCCCCCCCTTTCCTCCTTGCGGGACGCCCGCAATGAGCGAAAACTCTGGTCCCTTCGTGCACCCTAAATTGATGTACACCGCTCTATCCATGACATCGTCGCAGAGAGTTCTTTTTAAGTTTTCGCTTAGGCCTAGTCGTAAGATCTTGTACTGCATTTCCCGTTGCCACACCTTATCAAACGTTTTTGATAAATCCCGACAAACAATGTCCACGTAACTTCTTTCCTGTTTTGCTTGGTCTAGCTTTTTCGCGATGACATTAATCGCCATCTCCGACTTCGCCTCCTCCTAAACCCGGAGTGATTTGGGTTGAAGAGGGAGTTCTCCTCTAGGTGAGACACCAGTCTTCGGTTGAGGATCTTCTAGAAGAGGATCCCGCTAAATTCTAGAAATGAAATTGGGTGGTAGCTCTCCTTCAACATTGGGTCCTTTCCGTGTTTAGGCAAGAAAATCATCTTAGCCGTTTTATGAGCATCTAGAAAGTATCCCTTCTATGACATTGGCTGGTGCTTTTTAAATGTTTAACTTTGTAATCCTTGATTGTCCTGGGGCATTTTGTCGGAATAAGCGGAGCGCGACCAGAAATTCTTCTTCGGTAATCTCAGCGTCTCCGTCGCGCTGTCCATCCTCTTGATGGTGAGGGGCTCTTATGTATTTGTTCGTTAAGCTCGTCTATGATGTTGCTTTTAAAATCTAGGGCATTGTCTTCGTTTTCCTGATCAGTTATACTAAATATTTTTTCCCAATAACTTCGGAATATATCTTCAATTCTTCCATCTTCCGTTTCGATGTTTTCATCCTCTTTTTGTAACTTGATCTTCTTCTTCCCAGTCGATCCATTGAGATTTCTGATCTTTTTCCAAAAATCTTTGGGAGTCGCTTCGTGATCAAGGCTATCGATCGCATCATCCCATCGTCTCCATTGTTGTTAGAGGATCAACTACTGGAGTTCTTCTTTGATTTCTTTACTTCGTTGCATTGAGTGAACTGTTGCATTCCTGATGTTGATTTCATACAATAATTTAGAGCTCATGGTATAAATCCTTCATGTATTCTGTCCATCTGTAGGTATAGATGGTCATTTACTCAGATTTAGGGAAACAAGCCCTATCTACGTTGATAAGATGGTTATTGAGGTCGTCGAGTGCCTCAATAATCTCCTTGAGAATTGCCTCCTCCAAGTTTGGAGGATCGTAGGACTCGAGAAGGCGCGCGTACCGTGTCCAGTCTGCTCTTCTGTAGTTCTTTCTGACTACAGCTGGAATTTGTATAGGGTTCTTGTTGATAGTGAGTAGGATCCCTATATGGTCACTACATGGTACCTAGACTGGTTTTATGTAGTAATTGAACGGTAGCTGACGATTTGCCAGACCGATGGCTGGTTTTGTGGCACTTCCTGCTCTAACAAAGGCGGGGAATTTTGGGCTTATTCGCTGGGCAATATTTCTGTTAAACAACAGCTCCAGGTTTCTCCCTATACAGTTAAAGGTCCTGTAACCGGATTCTTGGCATCTGGCATTCAGATCCCCCATTAATATAGTGGGGGCTCCTATGCCAAATAGGCCAGTGAGAGTGAGAATTGGTAATACGCGTCTCCTTGGCGGTTGATATCCGGTATTATTGACCAGCTTTACTAAGTCGAGTTCGAACTCAATCGCGAGGTAGGATTCTTCTAGATTTCTTATTTGCTTGTATTTAATCTCTTTTTTTATTGCAATGGCGGCACCGTCGAACCGCTCCTGCGAATAATTTGTGATCAACACATCGTAATTCCAGATTTTCATTTCTGCACTACGTGTCTCGACCTCGTGTTCCTAAATTAAGATGATGTCCGCATCTCGTATTTATCAAATCGATGCCCTTCTGCGGCGCATTCACTGCACCACAGTTTGTTTTTGTCCGGGCATGTCGTTGTAGTGTGTTCTTCCAGTTTGTAGCATACAAAGCACATCTTTATGCTATTAAATTTTTCCTGCTGTAAGTTTTCGCCTGGTATTCTCATATTGAATACTAGTATAACATTTTGTGTCGATTTTTTGGCCATTTCAGTGGTAGCGAATGTTATTTTAAATACGCGGGTGTGTTCGCGAAATTTGATTATTTCGCGAACTTGTGCCCAGGGATTGCTCTTGGTGATCTCTTTCTTGAACTCCTTGGGTGTATGCTCACCCACCCAGCTCTTCACTTTGCGGCCGATCACGCTTCTGTTTGTTTCACTAGTGGTACTTTTAGTTCGAGGTAGAGGGTTTCACATAGGTGCCTTTTGTCGGGGTTCTTCTTTCCGGGGATGGTCCTTAAGGGGACCCTTTTAGTGCGGGTCTCCATAGTCTTCGTTGTCCTTAATATGTCCTCTTGTGACGTCTTCTTTTTTTTAAAACCAAAGTATAATTATGGTGTTTTGGGGTAAAAAAGAAAGCTATGAAGTGGTAAAGGAGGTAGTGGATAGTGCAGGTAGGTTCGGGTACGAGTCCCAAAAAATGGTGAAAAAACGCCCCCGTCTATTTTCCTGTTGCTTCGCCACTCGTTTGCCGCCAGAATGATGGGTGATGGATGGATGGGATGTGTCTCTAGTATGAACTTCAAGAGAAATGAATTATGGGGGACTTAATGCAGTAGCGGCCGAATAAACGACTGCTAAAGTTTTGCCACCCCATCTCGGGTACTTACGCCATAACTGCATACAACTACATAGAGACGGGTGTACTTCCCTCTATGCTTCTAGGCCAGGTCAGCCGGGCGATGAGGATCTCTCCTTCGTCCGGGACTCGCAGCTATGCCCTAATTTCGAGATAATTTCTGACTTACGCTTCCGCTGTGGGCTAGTCCTCAAACCAGCTTTCACATAAGCCCTTAATTATGTCAGTCCAAGTCGCCGGCATAGTTAAGACGAAATCAATGAATGGCAAACATCCGAGCAGGTTCACACGCAGGGCGATGGACGAGAGCAGTGAAGGGCTTAAGCCCTCATTCTGTTATGAATCTTCGATGAATTATAAGTATCTCTTTTTGAAAGGTGAAGCGTAGTTCACCCTAAGACTTCCAGAACAGGCGCTCTTTAATCTAGGTGGTGCTTAAGGTCCGTTACTAAGCAAGTAAAAATGCTTTATCTGAAAGTTGTCAGCAGAGCGTAGTAGTCATTAAAAATCTGCTTAATCCTGATTAGTTGAATTTTCCATAATTAAGACTAGATGGAATGACTATTTATATAGCTGTATTTTGTGGTTTAGAGATATTGCGTCGCTTGCACCAATTCTTAAGCAGGTCCAACTTAGGAAAGGTTATACGAAAGTTTACTGGGAGCTATATAGAGAGATACCTAGCAAATATTAACCAACTGACCTGGAAGACGCCAATCTTGAAGAGATAGATGAGGAGATAAACTCCATCACTAATCTCTTCATTCAAGCCAATAAGAGATGCGTCCCCAGGAACTCCTATAAAATGCTCCCACAACCTAGCAGGATGAACGAGATAAGAAAATCGCTCTGGTACATAGGCAAATCTTCGAAGAAATAGGCAGGACAGGCCCAACTCGTGAAATGACAGCCAGAATGAGACAACTAAGCGAGGAACTAAAACACACAATCACAGAGAAACAGAAGGAAATCTGGAATGAAAACATTGGTAGGCTGGACAGGGTGGACAGTCCAGTAAGTTTTTGGAACAGCATCTGAAAACTAAGGATACTGCCAACCAAAGCCAGAGCACAAATAAAATATGGAGATGAAATCATTGAGGATCGAGATTCTCTCGAAAAAAGATTCAGAGTAAACTGGAAAAAGATTTTCGCTATAACCTCTGAGGAGAACGACGACTTCGACCAGGAATTCGAAGACCAACTGCTCGAGGACCTTGGCACAGTGATACATAGAACCCACCGCCACCGGCAAGTATCTTAGAAAAAAGAGATGGTTGGCCACGAGTGCCCAATGAACCTTCGAATAGACCATGAACACCATAAGGTCCTTCAAGTAAAAGGCACCAGGCTGGTCTGGGCTCACAAAAAACAACCTGTGAATGCCCAGAAGCAAATTATACAGGGACTGGTTAACACCCTAAATACATGCTACATTCCTGACGGGTACAAGATGGCTAAAACCATCTTCATCCGGAAAGGAAACAAGCCCCCACACTAGGTGGCTAACTATCGCCCGATCTATCTTCTGGAGAAGCACGGCAAGATCTTTGAAAAGATCATAGCTAATAGTTTAGAAGTTTAATTCAGTGAGTTAGGAGCGCATAACTCCCAACAGCACGGGTTCCACCAAAAAAAGTAGACACTGAAACAGCCCTGACGCTCCTGACAGAAAAAGTAGCCTATTGCCGAGCGAATGGGTACTATGTAGACATTGTGTTGAGGAACGTGGAGAAGGCCTTCGAAAAAGTTTGGCTGGAAGGACTTCAATACAAGTTCCTGAACCTCCAGCTGGACCCAATCCTGGAAAAGATCCTTTGTGACTTTGTCATGGACAGAAGGGCATGTCTCATGACCGAATGATACAGAAGACCTGAATTCGAACTAAACGCCGGCATTCCACAATGAATTTGCCTGAGCCCAATGCTTTACTTGGTTTTCACCCTCGACCTTCCAGCCACAGGGAACAGGGACACGATGTATCTGCAATTTGCAGATAATTTCACCCAGAGCGTCCCGTGCCCGGTGAAGAATGCAAGGGATCAGGCAATGCGCACAATAGCGGAAATCAATAACATCAACAGGTACGAGAGACGCTGGAACATTAGAACTAATAGGGATAAGTTCAAAATCGTCCCACTGAGCATCACGCTGACGTGGCCCATCGTCATCGATGGGAGGAGATACGGCTACTCCGCCGAAGCCACGATCTTGGGCCTAAAGATCTCCAACTACGGATACTAGAGACACTATACGGAGAGGCGGAACCTGGCAAAGAGAGAAATCTCCAAGCTATACAGGTTTAGAGATCTTAGCTCGACCAACATTAGGAAAATATACCTGATGTACGTCCGGACTAAGCTCATCCGCCCAGAAGATAGTGACTCAAGTGGCCAGCAAAATTTCAATAAGAAAACTGCAACGCGTACAGAACTTTGCATCCCTAATAATTAATAGAGCTAGAAGGCGTTACCAACATCGGCAGAGGGATCTCCATAGAAGAAAAAAAACTGGACCCTATTAACATCTTCACCCAGGAATTGGGAAGAAGGGTCTGGTCACCCCTTACGAATGTTGTCATTTCCGGAATTACAGGGAAGTGGTGGCAGACTTAACATACCTGCACCACTACGAGAGAAAGTTTCACGTCGTAGCCAGTTTTAAGTACTAAGTTCTACTTACAGAAAAACATTTCATCAATATACACATAACAGGAACACAAAAAGCTAATACAGTACAACCGAAACCCCAAACAAAGAGACCAAATAACATAACATTAAAACAACACAAGGTAAATTTCTGAGCTAACAGCTATTAAAGGCTTGAATGCTCAAAAATTTAACCCAAAAATAATTACACAAGAATTGAAACACTAACAATAAGAAGAACACGCTAACAACAAAAAAAAAGAAACAAGCATAGAAAAACACGACATACCACAAATAAGACAAAAAGGAAAAAATCAAAAGAAAGAACATAATGTGATGCCCTCCTACTAGGGCAAAATACCCCCTCCCTGGTTTAAATTTCACCCACTTTTATCTTCTACTATCCCATCATCTACTAAATTGAGTATACCATCTTCTTTTAGAGATATCGCGCAAACTTCCAGTAGGAAACCTGACGAAAATGTGCCAAGGAGTCCGTGATGGGAAGTTTAAGTGGATCTTCGATGGACCAGACCCACCGTGGAAGATCGAAGGAACGCTGGTGGACAACGCGCTCTACGTCCCCGATTTGTGCTTCTGTGTGGTGAGTAAAAATGCTTAAAAAAGTTAGAACCGGACAAAGAATAACAACGTCAGCGGGGCGATTAAACTTCCTCCAAAACTAACAGAAGTGAGAGAAAGTGTTAAAATATTAATATTTAATAGATTTGGTGTTAAAATTATCAAGTAAACAAATTAATAATTTGACAAAGTGCATAACCAAATTAATAAGTGAATAAACTAATAACGAGTAAATAAATAAATTAACAAGTGATTAGTGAATTGAAGATAAATAAAGTGACTAAGCGAATAACCAAAAGTAACTAAACAACATAATTAATGAAAAATGTGGAATTAAAGCGAATAAGCATGATAAAAATAGAATAAATGAAGTGTTAAATAGTGAACAAACCAAGATAAGTAAAATTAATAGGATAGAATAATATAATATTGTAAAATAACAGGAAGAAAGTAATTAGGAATAAAACAAAGTAAGGATGATAACGTGTGAAGTATAGTAATTAATCTGGAAATTCAAAATGTGATTGTGAGGGAACCCCACGTGGATTCTCTTGAGCAGAACGGAACTTTTAAGCGCTGCCGAAGGCCGGTTAGGCCTAAATTGGCCTCCCCCCCCCCCTTTCACAACCGGTAGCCTTGAACCGTGTCCAACACGATTCACTTTTACACAGGCAGAATAGCCTCTGCAATAAGATTTGAGGATATTCGAGAGTAGAGCTGTTTCCCGCTCCCTGCCCCCCAACCACAGAGAGCTCCTTGGACATAAATAGCGCTCGGCTACCATGAAGAGACACAGAGTTGAGAAATCTCGCCCGGACCCCAGAAGATTCCTCATAGTTCCAAGTCAGGTGCTAACAACAAAGCAAAGTGACAGCTGAACTATTTTGTGTGTTTGGAATTAGCCCCAGCCAGTGAAGTTATTCCCTTAAAGATCGCCGCCGAGTGATTTTTCCGGCTTCTCTCGTCAACTCCTGTCGAAGCCCTCCTTCCTTCGCCCATTATTTCGGGTGGCCAAAATACTCTTCCCTGGACCGGAAGTTACCGCCCCCCCCCCCATGTTTTTGGAGAACCGTCATCACTTTAACCTCCCGCTCAGAAGTTCCGAGTAGCCTCACCTCACGCGCAGAATACATCCGTAAGCCAACCCCTCTCCCCCTCTTCGGTAACCCAATTGAGTTAATTTGAATAGTCTCTTCCTGTAATACCTTAAGTTCTAACTTCATAGTCTGATTTATAACTACAATTCTCCCCTTCGTTTGCTGATGTGATTTTGTCCGTTAATTCTCTAAGGTAATTTTAACCATTAATTCTCTCATTATTTTTATGTAAATAAAATTATATTTTTGTCATGCCTCTGTAAATAATCCTGAGCTTTGCTATTGCCCATTTGTTACCTGACCTCGTTGCACTCTCATCTCGCATTTCAGCCCGTCTAAACTAGCGATATTCCGTTCCTTCGTCGGTTCACCTGTAGGTTATCGGTCCCTCCTCCATAGATATAATATGGTATTGATGTAATATAATGTCATACCACGACAGTATTTGCGTGAGTGTCCTGCATTGCTGTGTTTTTTTTTATTTTATTTTAATTTTTGTATATGTATCTATTTTTAATATGGCTAATTATTGTTGGTATTTATGAGGCGTTCAAACCGTTATTATTAATTATTCTTACTAAAAACTGGTGTATGTTCCTATCTCTATCTATTCTTTCGTATTCGTCTCCTAGTTATAATTGACTATATTTTATTCTCTAGTGATGCTTTGTATATTTAATTACTCTTAGTTTTCGTCGAGTATTATTCTCTTTCTCTAGGTGTAGATTTTTTCTTCGTCAATTCTCCTCCTTCTACTATCCTTGGGAAACTTGGAAATAATCTGTGTGATCTCCATCCTTCTCTTTGGGTAATTCAATTCCTACTACATTCTTTGTCTTTACTATCACTCTCCTTGCTATTTTTGCAACTATTCTGTTAAGTGGCTTGATCTTTGCCTCCCTGTGCAGGTCTCGTAGTCTTCTTCTTTCTCCTCTTCTAGTGTTTGTTATTAACTATATAGCTTTGTTTGGGACTTTTTGGAGTCTTAATAGGTTACTTCTTGAGATCGTGTACATCGGGATAGTAGGATAAATAATCGCGGACTGTACTATGGCTTGATAATTTTCTTCATGTTTTTCATGCTTAGGTTAACTTACTTGTATAGTAAAGCCAGGCCGCTCTTCCATCGATTTAACCTCTTAGCTATGTGCTTTTTATAACCTGATTTCGTAATGGTTAGTCAAAGCACCTTAGATTCTTTGTTGTATCTGTAGAGCTGTCCATCTAGATATATATCTGAGATGCTCCTCCTGTACATGGGTATCATTGTAAATTTATCCGTGTTGGTTTTAATTTTCGCTTTTTCTTCCTATCTATTAATGCTTCTAATATCTTCTGCAGTCATCCTAGCTTGCATTGGGCCGTTTTTGTATGGGCAAACTTTGATCTGGATGACATTGTCGGAAAATTGGATGTTCAAGCAGCCGTCATTTCTTGGTAGTGGTATATCTTCTGTGTGGATTGAATAGATAAATGAACTCAGACATCCGCCTTGGGGCAAACCCGCAGTGAGCTCGAATATTTCTTCCTGATGTCGTCCTAATTCCACATAAGCACGTCTCTTCATTAAATAACCACATAAACCCTTTCATCTTGTTGTTCATTCCTAATCTGAGTATCTTGTGTTGCATACCCCTCTGCCATACTTTGTTGAATGCCTTGGAATACGTTGAATACGCTCATTTTTTCTTTCTTTGCTTTTGGTATCTTTTCAAGGATGACTCCAAGGGCCATCTCCGTGCTTCTGTTTTTCCTGAAGCCAATTGACAGCTGTTTCCCCGGCTATTATTTTCGATGAATTTGGACAGTCTATAATTTAATATTTTTTTCAATACCCTCCTTGGGTATGAATATCATCGTCGCCACTTTCAGTTCATCAGGAGGGTATCCCGTGTTCAAGCACGCACTGGAGACGTTTCTCACTCCCACCAGTATGTTCGGGGACGCTTCAAGGTATTTAATCGGGTGAGTCCATTTTTTATTTTTAATTAAGGGGCTATCTGGCGACTGCCGACTTAGGCATAAGTTGCCGTAAACAAACAGCCTAGTTCTAGGCTACTTTAAAAAATTGAACAGGAAACAACAATAAAAAGAAATAAAAATAACAAAGCAATAACAAATACAATAACAAAAACAACAACAACAATTAAACTAGGTTAAATGAAAGGGAGAAGACCAGCCTCCCCCAAAAAGTCAATAAGTCCACCAGTCAAAGTACACGCACTCGTCTCGAGTACAAGGGACAGGTGGTAGCGACCCCGCCCATCCCGGTACCGGGACAGGTGTCGTGCGCGAAGATCACCCAGACTGGGACATTCGAAAGGAATGTGCCGAACAGTCTGGGGGACGACGCAGTCATTGCAATAGGGCGCAGGCCAGCGCTCCACCAAATAGCGATGCGTCACACGAGTGTGCCCGATTCGGAGACGACAGAGAGCAACCTAAAGCTGCCGGGGCATTGGGGGATAGGTCCATGGGAACAGTCGCGGCGAAATGGCACGCAACTTTAAGTTCCCTTCGACCGTCTCCCAAATTCTTTGCCAAGCAGTCCAAAGAGCTGCTCGTATTCCTGCCATGTAGTCAGTGTGAGGAAGAGCGAAACGCTGGTCCGGTCGCAGAGTCCTCGTGGACTCTTTGGCGCCCTCATCGGTGCGCTCATTCCCCGCAATTCCTACATGTCCAGGAACACAGCAGAAGATAATCTCGACATCTGCCCGGCTTGCCAAAACCGTGGCGTCACGGATTTCGCGAACCAGCGGATGCGGAGATTCCAATGCTCCGAGAGCACTCAGGGCGCTTTGTGAGTCGCTATAGATCACAATCCGGGCTCCGAACCGGGCACGTCGCGTAATCTCCCGTACCGAGTGGTGTATTGCCACCAGCTCGGCGGTGAAGACAGACGCAGCGCCTGGTAGAGCCCCGCTGACTTCAAACATAGGGGATACGGCGTGGAAGCCGACCCCGTATACACTGGCACGGTACCAGCGTGACACGATGTGTGCTCCAAAAAGGTCGAACGCAATACTCCCGGCGCAGTACAAGCTTTGGGAGCAGAGGCGTGGCGACAAATAGCCAAATGTGGTACCCTCCAGGGTGGCGTCCTGGGCAGAACCAGGGGTGCCACCGGCCCGAGATCTATAGCTACATCTCAAAGGAGTTTCCTGGTCCTAAACCCAAAGGGCTTAGGGTATGAATGGCGTCTATCGGCGGCATAGGCACCATCGAGATCAGCTGTGGATGAGAGCTGAGAGCTGTTGGCGACTAAAGAAGGTGCCGGGCTGACGCGTACAGGCGAGTGATGCACTGCACGCGGCGCAGAGCGAGTGGCATCCCCCCAGCATCGGCCAACAGGCTTTCAATGGGGAAAGTGTGGAAGGCACCGGTCGCAAGACGAAGGCCGGTGTGGTAGATCGAATCCACCTTCCGCAATAAACGCTTGGCTGCGGATGCATAAAACTCGCATCCGTAGTCGAGCTTCAAGCGAACAAAGGATGGATAAAAAAGTAAGGCAGTAGCCCTATCAGCCCCCCAAGCGCTAAACGTCACGGAACGGAGAATGTCCATGGCGCGGGTACAAGAGACCCTAAGGCTGCGAATATGAACCTCCCAGGTGAGGCGTCGGTCGAATACAAGACCAAGGAAACGGTGCGACTCAACCACATGCAGGCGCACCCCATTAAGAAACAAATCTAGGTCGGGGTGAAGCCGTGGATGGCGGCAGAAGTGCACCACCTTAGTCTTGGCCAAAGAAAACCGAAACCTGTGCGCTTCGGCATAGCGAGAGACGTGGTTCAATGCCTGTTGGAGTCGACGCTCCAGAGTTGCCATCTGGGCTGCGCCAAAAGAGATCAAAGGGTCGTCCACGTAGAGCGTAGCGAGAACATCTTTTGGAAGCACCGAGGTAATGCCGTTTATGCTCAGGGCAAAGAGTGTGACACTGAGGACACTTCCCTGCGGGACATTCTCTGCCTGCTCCTTTGGGCCGGAGAGGGCTCCCCCCCCCGTACGTGGAATCGAAGATCTCGCAAAAATTTTGATATAAACTTTGAGAGGCGTCTCCTCGCCCCCATTGTGTGGAGAGTCTCCATGATACCGTATCGCCATGCGGTATCATAGGCCTTCTCTAGAGCAAAAAACAACGTGGCGTAGTGCTGTCTACGAAGGAAAGCCTTGCAGACGGCATTTTCCAGTCGGAGCAGAGCATCGGACGTTGAGTGGAACTTACGGAAGCCGCACTGTGCAGAAGACAGATGGCCTCCGCTGTCCAGGAAATAGGCTAATCTAACATTAACCAATTTCTCCATCAACTTGCACACGCAAGAGGTTAGAGAGATTGGGCGGAAACCGGTCGGAGTAGAGTGATCTCTCCCCTGCTTGCGAAAGGCGAGCACAGTAGCGATTCGCCAGAAGTCTGGGAGAAGACCTTCCACCCAGATGTTGTTAAACAGATCTAACAGAAAGGCCATGCCTCACTCACCCAGGTGTTGAAGCATGGCGTACGGAACATCGTCCGGACCATGGGCGGTTTCCGTGCACGAAGCGAGAGACGAACGCAACTCACTCACAGTAAACTTGTCGTTGAAGGGTTCTCCGCCTCTGGAGGTAAAGTCCAGCCGGAGGCCTTCCGTGACATCACGACGTGCATTGAATGCTGGCGGAGCAGCATCACGGCTAGAAAATGCGGAAAAGCGTTCGCTAAGGATTCCGCCACGGACGCGGGGTCCGAGATTGCGGTCCCATTCTCCTGGAGGACGGGAGGGGGGTCTTGCGAGAACTTGCCCCGAATCCTTTTGACTCGCTTCCACACCTCAGCTTAAGGGGTCTTACCGTTAAGTGAAGACACGTATGCCCGCCAAGAAGAGTGGCTGGCGTGCTTCGAAATATACCAGGACCTAGCCCTAGCCCGCCATGTTAGCGACAGTGAAATCGTTCGGGCAGCGCTTATAGCGCATGTAGGCATAACGCTTTTGTTTGCGGGCCATCTCACACTCGGCAGACCACCATGCTAGTGGTCGGCGTGCAAAACGGCCAGACGTCCTTGGAATAGTAGGCAAACGGCGATGAGGTTGCCGGAGAAGAACTCAACGGCCTCATCTCCCGACCTAAACTCCTCGACTGAGATAGAGAATTGAGTCATTTCCTGAAATGCAGGCCACCGCGCACGTGCCAAGCACCACCGAGGTGGTCTCTCAGGCGGCAGTTGCCCTGAAAATGATATTTGAATAAGAAAGTGATCACTACCATGGAGGTCTTCGACCACCTCCTAATCAAAATCAGGCTGTGCATCCAAAGAGCACAAAGATAAGTCCAGGCAAGAAAATGAAGCGGTTCTTGGAAAGTGATGCGTAAACTCATCCACTTTTAGGACACCCATCTCAAGCTCTTCAATCAGATCGGCAAGAAATGGTCCCCTGGCATTTATGGAGTAATCTCCCCAGAGAGGAAGCCTGCCGTTCAGATCTCCAAGCAAGAGATACGGCCTCGGCAACCGTGCCTACGACGCTGCTGAAGTCCCCCGCGTCGAAGTCAGCTGACGGTGGAATGTACGCAGAAATGATAGTATACCTCCTAACTAGGTGCAGCTGCACAGCCACTGCCTAAAAGGAGGTATCTAAAGAGAAAGGAAGAACGGAGACATCATGCCGGGTGTAAACCGCGCATCCCACAGCCCGGCTATCCCGCGGTGGTGGGGTCGCAAGACCCGAATACCCCGGAAGGGAAAGCAGGGAAAAGCGCTTAGCATGGTCTCCTGCAAAACGATAGCTAAGGGGAACGGGATGAGACGAGCCTCTGCAACTCCTCCCAGGTGGTTCGGAGTTGACGGCAATTCCATTGAAGGAATATGCCCTCCAGGCCTAGCTCGGAGGAGATGTGGAGGCCCGCCTCGAACTGAAGACCCTCACGGGAATGGCCGTACGCTTCCCGAGGGCAGAACTTCGGGCGCTGTTGGCCGGACAAAGCGCTGAAGGCGCTGTTTCCTTCGAGGACTTATTGGGGGAGGTTGGGCTCGCCTATGCGAGTCTTTTCCTCCCTCCGCCTCGAAAACTTAGGCCGGCATTGTGGCTTTGGAGGCGGAAGGCCCTCTTTTGGAGGAACCACCGTCTCCGTTCCACTCGCTCCACCTCGGGGCATAGGCGAAGGGGCTAAAGCTCCTTTGTTGCTATCCTACTTTCGGGGAACAGTTTTAGGAACCCCGGAAGATGGTCAAGCGAACATCTTAAAGGGGTGTTGTTTCCTGTGAGTCTAACGACTCGGTGGAGGCACGTGGCCGTTTTGCCTTACGGGAAACGGTCACGCTGGGGGAAGAGGGTGGAGCCCTGGTTTTAGCCGGGGCAGGGTATGAACCCTTTTTGCCGCCAGCTTTACCAGGGGAGCGCCCGGGTTGGGTAGAGCCCGCAGAAGGGCTCCGAATGGGCGCGGGAACAACCATGCTCGTTGGCCTGGATGGGCCAGGAGCAGAGGGTGCCTTTCTAACTATTGAGGCATAAGACGTCCCAGGCAGAGCCAGGCGCGCCAGGATCAAGTCCTTTGCCTCGCGGAATCCAGGGCCTGAACGGCCAGGATTTCTTTCTCAAGGAGATATGCACCACATTGCTTCGAAGAAGCAGGGTGCGGCGCTCCGCAATTGACACACTTAGCCACACACGATTTGGACTTATCGTGTGCAACCTTGGAGCAATTTACACAGACTTCGGCTAACCCCGACTTTGCACGTCTACATGAGCGATTCGTTTGCCGAAGCAGTGACAGTAATAGCACCGCCGCGGCAGTGGCACGAATACCTTCACGCGGTAGCGGTACCAACCGGCACGCACCGACTCAGGGAGCTTGTCACAGTCGAACGTGACGAAGAGTGTAGGGGTGGGTCTCGAGGCCCCTTCCTGTTTTCTCATCACACGTTCGACCTTGACCGCCATATGGTCGGCCAGCTCTAGGGTGGTGTCCTCAATGCAGTATTTAACGAGTTCCCTCACATAAACTACTCTTTTCACAAATTTCATGGTGGAGTGCGGCGTCACACTCACCGGGGTGCCATGAAGTTTCCGAAGAGCACTTATCTTGGCCGCCTCGGCGGGATTCGCCGCATTCGCCAGAAGGCTCCCGTCCGAGAAACGGGTCACCTTCGGCTCTCTACCAATTGCACTAGCTAATCCTCTAATCTGATAGATCATGTTGCCCTTTGACAAAAAGGTACCATCAGTGGAGCGAATAACGAGGAAGCGTTTGAAGCCAGCGGGCTCGAAAACGCCAGGTAACCTCTGAATCAGAAGCCCTGATGTCATCGAGGCTCTGCCCTGTGCACTTTTCGTTTTTGTCATAGTCAGGAGCTCCGTACCCGGGGGGCAGAGGGGCCGGATGTGCCGGTCTTGGCCTGGTCGCTTGCCAAAGCGGCAGCAGACCCATCTGTCGCCACAGCCCTCGGGGATGGAAAGGAGCCCCGAGTCTTCTTAGTCTTCTTTGTCTTTTTCTTCTTTTTAGGAGAGGTGGGCGGGGAATGAACCCGCTTCTCTCCCCTGCCGACAGAAGCTTGTAGGCCAGATGGACCGGCCTTAGCTAGGTCCTTCTCCGAAATGGAAAAGGTCCTGTTGGTCGCAGGGGCACCGGTCAGAGGAGATCCCTCCCCTCCTTGGGCTGCCTCGGAGGCCCCAGCCGTTTGAGGAGGACCTTGCATAGGAGCGGATTCAGGTTCGGTGCTTGGCGCCGAGCCTGGATTCCCCCCCCCCATGGAAGGCCCTACCCTCTGAGGCTGGGTCTCCTCAAGGACCATGTCTATCACAGGAGGGGCCTCCAGTTGGCCATCCCCTCCCAGGACATCACAGGTCCCCTTGGCAGCTTCACCAGTCTTTTGTGGGGAGGCACAGGCCTTGACCCCGGCAAGGTTCAAAATTCTTGCCAGCAGGTCTTTTGAGGGAAGCGCCCGAAGGGGTTTGGCTTCCCTCTCCCCCCTAAGGGGGCTTGCACGAGGGGCAGTCGGCAATGGGCTGCCTGCTGGCTTTCTTGGCAGTCCCCTTAGAAAGCCAAGGAGGGACTGCCGCTGGAGATAGGGAGGTGCCCGAAAGCACCTCCAGAGAAGGGGGTGAGGGGGAGTCCCCTACACCCGTAGGCGTAGGAGAGGAGTAAGCCTCCTCTCCAGTTAAAGAGGTATGGAGGGTCCCCTGCGCAAGCCTAGTGGGGAGGACCTCCGTCTTTTATATGGAGCTGCACGAGGGCAGCTCCGTTGCTTAATGGGAATTAAGGGGAGATGTATTTGTTTTGCATCATTGGGCATGGTGACCCTCTTTGTTTTACGGGATGCAATCGCTCACCACCTCTTGCAGTAGCCCGCACTGCCAGAGGTGCTTACAGGCCCGGCAGAGCCAGGCGCCGCCATTCGGGACCACCCCTCCCGCCTGGTGGCCTGGCAGTCCATCGGAATCGCGGCTCCACCTTGGACACGGCGTAAAATTGATAGAATGTGAAGAGGAGAGGGAAAGGGATGTGAGGAAGGTATGGGTGGGGATGAAGCAGGTTGTTAAAAAACCTCCATCCCGAACCGGAGCTCAGGGGTTAGGGAACAATGTCCCCTCCCCCCTCAGCTCTAATCCGGGGTGGTTGGCTTGAGAAGAAACCTCAGCATCTACCCTGTGAAATTAGAGGCTAACCAGAGAAAGTTGTGGGAGAGGTTGTATGAAAAGCGACGAGGTAGGGGAGAAATCGGGCTATCTGAAGGAAGGAAGAGAGGCTAAGCTGGGGCCGGATGGAGCGCTGGATCCCGTCAGCACGGCGGCCAGGATGGCAAATCGCCGCGCCCCTTACGGGGTCGGGTGAGTCCAGATCTCCCTGGGGCACTCTCTCTGAAGTTCTTTATCGTTTCTTTTAATTCCTCAGATGTAATGATTGCGTCTATTCCGTTGTTGTTTCTCCTTTCCTCGACAAAGTGAAGGGGTATGTCCTTTTGATCTTCCCATTGAGTTCATCCACGATCTGATGTTCGAATTCAATGTCATAGTCCTCGTTCTCTTCTTCGCTAATTTTGAATACATTTCTCCCGTGCTCTTTAAATAATGCCTCTATTTCTTCCTCATCTTGTAAAATGTTGTTCCCCGCATCCTTAATTTTAATTTTTTTCCTTGCTGTCCGTGTCTATAAGCTGTTTCCAAAGTTCCCTTAGTGATGTTTCCACATCGATTTTCTCGATATGCTGATCCCATTTCTTTTTCTGTTTTTCATAAATTAATGCTATTAGTTCTCTTTCCTGTCTCCTGAGTGCGTTGTATGCTTCCTTTGATGTTCCCTTGGTGTCCATCTAAATTGTTAATGGTTTGGAACGAGTTAGTGGGGACGGCCCCCTTCTTTGCTCTTTTAATTTTTTCTTTGATCATATCTAACTCCCAGTCGATTTCCTCTAGAGTGGCTTTCCCGAGCGTGCTGGGTACGTACGTATGAAGTAATTATTTGTACTTATCCCAATCCGCTCTATGGTATGCCTTCCATTTCTTCGAAGGGATTTGTATAGGATTTTTGTTTATGTGCATTAGAGTCGCAGTGTGGTCACTGCAAGGAACATCCAAGGGTTCCATAAAATAGTTAAAGGGCAGATTGAAGTTAACCAGGCAGATGTCCAGTTTTTTTGCATGTTCTCTTCGTAATTATGTAGGGAAATTGGGTCCAAGTCTTTGCAGTATACGTCTATTGATAAGTGTGCTAAGTTGTCTTCCGACACTGTTTGTATTTCTGTACTCAGAAACCCGCAATGGGCGTTTAAATCGCCCATTAAAATGACTGGTAATTGGTGGCGCCTGGGTGGTTGGTATCCAGATGTGACAATGATGTTGCTTAATTGCATTTTAATTTCTATAGCTAAATATGCATCCTCCAATCCTTGTATTGTTTTGTACTGCAATCCTTGCTTGACAGCTTTTGCCGCTCCATCGTGCGTTTCTCCTGAAAGATCTCTGTTAATAACATTTTAGTTTCATATTTTTACTTTCTCGTTTTCTGTGTTTCTTCCTTGTTCTGATATTAGTATAACATCTGGATCAATCTTTCTGAATAAGTTTCCGTACATAATTTCCTTGTTTTTCCATCCACATGTGTTAATTTGTAGTATTTTTAATTTCTTAATATCCATAAACCAATTGTCCATTTCCATTTTTTATTCGGTTTCCGTTTTGTTAATTCTATCTTTTCAGTTATCGGTGTTTCTTTTTCTAGTTTTTCTTTACTTTTTCCTGTGTTCCCCCTTTGCTGACTGCGTTCTAGGGTCCTTCTGGTAATTCACCTTTCGGTGATGGACCCCTTTTACTTGCGAATTTAGATCTGTTAAATCTTTGAGCTTTCCTACGAGTAACCCGTGTGCACTCTTGTTCTTTGTCGTTGGAGGAATTTTCATTCTCTGAGTCATCGCTGTTTGTTTTCTCTTCTCTTTCTGCTGTCTGTTGGTTTCCTTTTTCCTTTTCGCTAACTCATGTTTTGTCTTTTCTGTGACTTGTATTTTGAAAAATGGGCAATGAGTCAACTTCTTTGGGAAATTTTATTGGTTCGAGCCCGTTTTCTTGTGACATGTATTGACTGTTGTTGCGTAAATTCCATACTTAGCTATGTTCATCATGTAGGCATATAATATACAAGTAAGCATTTATACGTTGAGAGTACCAAGCAAATTTATTTGTGTTGCCGGTCCTTGTTGGCCACTTTTTGCCATTGTTGCGTATGAGTTTTTTTTTACGTTAGCATTATTTCTGTTTGATACCGTTCCTTTTCTCTTTATAATTTCTATTCTTTTGGGACAGATCATGGCCATAGTTCTGTGTCTTCCTTGGCAGTTAATGCATCCTTTATCTGTGTTGTTGCAGTAACACCACATTCAGAACAGATGAATAGGTCTTTTATGGCAATTTTCAGTCGTATGTTACTCTAACTCATAACATCTGAAGCATATCTGTTATGCTTGTGAAGACGTCTCTTTGTAGGTGGGCGGATGGGATTCTCATGTTGAAAACGAGAAGTCCCTGTTCGATGCTACTTGAAGCCATTTCAGTATATTCGCAAATGACCTTGAAAACGTGAGTGTGAACTTTACATTTGACCATCTCTGCTATCTTGGGCCAATTCTGCCTCTGCTGTAGTTTTTATTTTATTTCTTGGCATGAGTACTCTCCTACCCGAGACTTGATTTTTCTGCAGATGACACTTCTGTTAACCGTGATTTGCGGGGGTACTATTGCTTCCAAATCCAACTTCTTAGCTTAATGCTCGCAACATATGATAGTAGCTGCTCTATGTCTTTATTTCTTGGGCAAATAACTGTGAATCGAGATGGTGTATCAATACATTTGATTAGTGGAATTTCCAAATCACCTAATATTCATTGCATCCTGCTTGTCGTGATCTTTTCCTTCCGTTGGGATGAGTTTGAGGGGAAGCCTTTTGATGTCCGGTGGGTCCATCTTCCATGGGAGCCATCCCCTCTCCAAAGAGAGGGCTTCTTCTGTCTATCTTCAGCTGTGGGGAATTTATCCAGTCGCCACTATGGGAAAAGCCCCTCTATCTGTCTTAGTTCTATCTCGCCTAACTTCCAACTTTCGCACTCTCCTTGGTCAACCCTAACTATCTGGGCCAAGCCTTAATAACGGATCACATTTGGGTTCTGCCTCGTAACCCAGAATGGGCACCTTAAGAGGGTCTCCTGCAGGGAGTTTACTATACCTTAATACCAACTGCAACTTAGACCTTACCGGTAACACAGTTATAGAGTGATAGTGAGAAGTAAGTTTAAGGAAAAGTATGAATAAAGAGCAACCCTTTCGGGGGTCCACTTCGCTCAAGAGGAACATGAATAATCTCTAATCAGCCCCAAGTGCGCATAATTTCTTCTTATAAGTTTTCTTTAGTAAGGCGTATTTTTAGGTCCTTCCTAAAACTTTTCTTCCTTTACCTGAGATAGCTTTTACCAATTCGCAGCAAGAGAGCAAGCATACAGACTGAGTAAATAAAAATTCTTCATTCGAATCGAATCGATGTATATAGAAAGAACAGTAAGCGATCGCTATGTAACACGGACGATGAGGTGGTTGTAGAGGAAATGGGTACGGAAATAACTTGAAAAGGGATAGGAATAGTTGATAGGTCGGTGGCTAGACCCTGATGCATGGTGTAGTTGGGTGTGTCTCGGGATGATCGTGAATGAACGACGGTTGGGGGTGATCAGGAATGAGATCGTGTCTGCATACTCAGAAACGCGTTATTCATGATGCTCCTAACTTATGCATAGAACGGTTTGGGTTTGCGGGGTATCGCAGTGTCATCGCAACATACAGTCTTGCGTGTAGTGCGGTGTATATGGGGTATCTAGCGAGAACATTTTCCGACAGCACTGAGGTGATGCCACATCTAACACCTCCAGTTCCTTGTATAGCTGCTGAAATGATGGAATATTCTTGCTGTGAGTGGTTTCAGCTAATGTCGTCAAAGAGAGGTATGGTTCGACTAGATGAAGTCCAAGAAAGGCATATGGACAGTACATTACTTTCAGGAAGTCCAAGTCCAAGTCCAAGAATCACCTCACAATGCAAACCAACTGGTTGGTAACATGTTCGAATTTCTGCAGAAAGGATGCTATATCTTCCACATGATAGAGACTGATGGCGCAGATCAGTGTGAGGAAATTGAAGCGTTTTTGCCCGAGGCTGTCAGACTTGTTTGGAGAGAGCATAATACCGTATCACCACGCGGTATCATAGGTCTTCTCCAGATCGAAAAAACACCCATGGCGTAGTGGTGTCTACCATGGAAGGCCTCGCAGACGACATTTTTCAGTCTTAGCAGAGCATCCAACGTAGAGTGGAACTTGCGGAAACAACAGTGTGCAGAAGACAGATGGCCTACGCTGTCCCCCCCAAAATGATAATCTAACATTAACCAATTTCTCCTTCAACTTACACATACAAGAGGTCGAAGAGATTGGTAGGAAACTCTCCGGGGTTAAGTGATCTTTTCCTAGTTTGCGAATAGCGGGCACCGTAGCCAATCATCAGGAGTCTGGTGGGAAATCTTGAACCTAGATCCTGTTGAACGAATCTAACAGAAATGCCACGCCTCGCTCACCCGAGTGTTAAAGCATGACTTACAAGACATCGTCAGGACCACGGGCGGTGTCCACGCACAAAGCCACAGCGGAGCGTAACTTAGTTAAAGTAAACTTGTCGTTGGAGTGTTCTCCTCCTCTTGAGGTGAAATCCAGTCGGCGGCCTTCCGCGGCATCACCACGCGCATTGAATGCTGGCAGATCAGTATCCCGCCTAGAGAATGCGGAGAAAGCGGTCGTAAAAGATTTCCCTACGGATGCGAGGTCCGAGATTGCGCTTCCATTCTCCTGGAGAACGGTAGGGGGTTGCTGCGAGAACTTGCTCCTCATTCTTTTCACTTGCTTACAAGCCTCTGCTAGAAGGGTCTTCCCGTTAATTGAAGACGAGTATGCCACCAAGAAGAAGGAAGGGCGTGGTTCAAAACGTACCAGAACCTAAATCTATCTCTCCGAAATTCACCATCATAGAAATCGCTTCTGTTTGAGGGAAGCCTCATGCTCGGCTGACCACCACGGGGGCGGTCGGCGTTCAAAACGGCCAGACGTTCTAGAAATAGTAGTTAGGGGGTACGGCGATGATGTTGCCGGAGAAGAATTCAGCGTCCTCATCTACCCACTTAAACTCTTCGACAGAGAGAGAAAGCAGTCGTTTCCTGAAATGCGGACCACCAAGCCCTCGCTAAGCAGTACCCGGGCGAGCTCTCAGGCGGAAGCGCCCAAGCAAATGATATTTATTATTTCAATGGGAAGGGTGATTACTACCATGGATGACATCGACTACACCCTATTCTCAAATCCAGGCTGTGCATCCGGATAGTACAAAGATAGATTGAGACAGGAAAAAAAAGCGCGTCTGGAGCAGTGATGCATAACCTCGTCCACATTTAGGACACCTATCTCCAGCTCATTGATCAGGCCGATAAGGACCTGATCCCTGGGATAGATCGAGTAGTCTCCCTCCCTAAAGGGGGTATCTCTCTTTCAAGTCCCCGAGACTCGGCGACCGTGATATGACTCAGCGGAAGTTCCCCGGGTCGTAGTCGGCTTACGGAGGAATGTACGCAGAAATAACATATCTGTTCTATCCAGGTGCAGCTGCAAAGCTACTGCGTAAAAGGAGGTGTCTAAAGTGAGAACGAAAACATCATGCCTGGTGCAAACTGCACATCCTCTTGCCATGCCCCCATCCATTGGTACTGGGGTCGCAAAAGCTCTATACCCCGGGAGTGTCGGTAGGTGTAGGGGGGGTGAGGGTACCAAACGTTTGATATACCCACCTTAAAAAATGGAGATGGTCAGTGTCGTAGAATTATGCAGTTATCACTTAATTCTAGATTCCTTCGTTTGTTCGGGGAAGGACTACGACAAACCAAAATAATAATTGGAATTGAATTTCGTTAAGTCCGCGGAATTTTTTATTCGAATACTTTAAATATGGTTGGCCGACTTTGGTCTTATTAAATTAGGCTTTGGTGGTTGGAGGACTTAACAAAACTTGCAAAATAATCTTTAATTACACAAGAAAACATATAATACAAATAATTACACTCTAGTTATTTTAATTCAGCGATGGGAACATTACCAATAATTACTCATGCCACAAGGGCTCAATACTCCGAGTACTAACCCAATAGGGTTTAAGAAGAGACTACGAATGGAATCCTAGCTTTAGTTATCCGAGATGACTCGGGAGGAGACTAATTGACAAGCCTTAGTCGGAGGGCGTCGCACCGCCTCGACAAGGAAAGGTGAGTGTCAATATCTCAATATTTCCGGGGGGTTACCACAACTAGACGCTCAAAAGGGAAAGATTATCCTGTAGCCGCTCAAGGGGAAAAACTACTGTGGGGCTGAGACTGCGCGCTTCTTCTGGACGGGTCCTTCGATCCTGACGCAGTCTTTCCAAATAATATTCTAGCTGCGGGCCGGTATTACACCGTGTTTTATCGCTTGAGGATATGCGCGGTCAGTGGATAATTCCAAAGACGTCTTAAAAGAGGCCGCCGAATACCCTCCGTATTTTCCGGGCTTGGCTCCCTTGGGAACAACGTAGAGACTGCTCACAACCACGACCTGCGGTATTCTCCAAGTGTGTGTTGGGTGTGGAGCACGTCTTCGGGACTCTTCTATGGGCTGATTCTGACGAAATACTTCCATGATTAATTGTGTGACGGGAAATATACGAGTATAGGCGTTCGCCAGAGGTCCTATATTTGCTAACGGAAGCAATTAAGAGCCACCTCACCCCCCCGGCGTTTATAGCTCGGCGGCGGGGTTTTGGTGGTCAAACTGAAGCGAAGAAGTTCTTTGCTAATCTCGCTGGAACTTGGCTGACGGGCGTCAGGCATTGCTCTTCCCAATAACTCTACCTAACTGTGCATATTCTTTGAACTCTGCATTTTCCCCAAAAGCGTTTTTGACTCAAAGTCGCCTAACAATATTAGTAAAGACCTGGAATACCGTAAAGAAACTCAATTTTATTGACATTAAATTTACTTTGAGAAAAATAATAATGTACATCAAGCACAGCAATATCAGAATGTGTGTCCATAATAGTATTAAATTCTTGTGTCCAGAATGTGTTAGTGTTCAACAACACTGTCAACAGATAGTCAGTGACGTTTAAGGAGTCTATGGCCTATTTAACTCTTCCAGTGTCACCTCTGCGTTAGAAGTAATGTTCTTCAGGTAAAGTTTCACTTCATAAGTGTTAATTGGAAGCTTCTTGTGGTCTTTCATGATGCGAAATAGGTCACTTGATTTCAGCAGGAAAAGTGATGTGTCTCGAGCATAGCAAACCTCAATGTACAGGCGTTCAACGTTGGTGTACTGGTTGTTGTCAGTATCTGCCACACCCTCATCTACTGCAGCAGCTGAGGTGAATGCTCCTCCCATTCTTTTCAGCTTGTCCATGTCCGTGTGGTTTTGCCGATCTACTGCCATATTGTCAAGTTCTTTGTCCTGCAGGGCTTGATTCTTTCGTTCATCTTTCCTTTTGTTCTATGCCAGCCTGATTTCTGTTAGTTTTTCTCCTTTCCGGGCCACATTTCCATAGGCCCTGATTGACAATGATTGCCTTCTGTCGATAAAATCCTTCAACTTGACTTTGACCTGTGCTGGTGATGTACTGCCAAGTTGCTTGGCACCTTTTCTAGACAGCTCGAAGTTAACAAATCCAAATCTGTCCTCTGCATCAGGATGTGAATTGGTGCCTTCTGCAACTTCTCTGGGTCCATCTGAGTGAGAGCATGCTCTGCAGACTTATCATAGCTTCCAAAGGCAAATATATCGCCCTTCTGCTTCTTTAAGCCCGTTGCAGACTTGGGAAAGATCATCTTCAGAAGCTTAAAGACCTGTGGTTAGAATGAGGTTGCTACTTTGAGTATGACATAACCGACGTCCTCATCCTACTTTGTATGCTGAAACCTTTTCTGGGGCACAAACTTGAAGCTAGGATCTGAACCTGAAGCAAGCTGGCCAAATCTAACATCTCGAGTTCCTTGTACAGCGGCTGAAATGATGGAATATTCTTGCTGTAGGTTGTTTCAGCCGATGTCGTCAAAGAGAGGTATGGCTCGACTAGATGAAGTCCGAGAAAGGCACCTGATGACCTTCAGGAAGTTCAAGTCCAAGAATCACCTCACAATGCAAGCCAACTGATTGGTAACATGTTCGTATTTCTGCAGGAAGAATGCTATAACTTCCACATGGTAGAGACTGATGGCACAGATTTTTTTTTTTTTAATTTTATACAGCCCATCTGGCAACTACCTACTTGGGCATAAGTCGCCGAAAAACACGACAGCCTAGAACTAGGCTACTTTAAAATAAAAATATGAAAACTTAACAATCGATATAAATTTGAAAAACTTAACAATCAGGAACCAATCTCCGGCAGCGGGGGGAGGTCCCCCTCACCCCGGTGCAGGAGAGTGCAACCTACAAACAAAACAATAACAAAAAGAAGAACCTTAAATAAAGGGAAGAAGCCCGGCCTCCCCCCAAAAGTCAACAAGTCCACAAGTCAATGTGCACGAATCTATCCCGAGAACAAGGGACAGGCGGTAGCGACCCCGCCCATCCCGGTACCGGGACAGGTATCGTGCGCGAAGATTACCCAGACTGGGACATTCGACAAGAATGTGCCGAACAGTCTGGGGGACGACACAGTCGTTGCAATAGGGCGCAGGCGAGCGCTCCATCAAATAGCGATGCGTCACACGAGTGTGTCCGATTCGGAGACGACAGAAAGCAACCTGAAGCAGCCGCGGCATTGAAGGATATGTCCATGGGAACAGTGGCGGCGCAATGGCACGCAACTTTGAGTTCCCTTCGACCGTCTCCCATCTTCTTTGCCAAGCAGTCCGAAGAGCTGCCCGCATTCCTGCCACTGATGGCGCAGATCAGTGTGAGGCGATTAAAGCGCTCGTGCATGAGGCTGTCAGACTTGTTTGGTCGAGGTGCTATGTGGATATCAAATTCATGTGCCTGGTTCCTTGGGTTGTGATCAAAGTCATGGTTAATGTGTCGAGTTATAAATTCGAGTGCTTTTTCTGTCAGATATGTTATGTGGGTTGTTGCAATGACGAAGAAGTTTGAGTAGAATTTTTCTTTACCCAGCGTGTTCTCTATTTCAGCCCACTGTTTGGTGATGACTCGATTAAACATTAGAGTTTGGTGTACATTGCAGAACAGGTGACCTGGGATGTGTTCAAACACTAGACCTTTTGCCAATAGTTCATCCAATTTCAAATTGTGAGCTGTCTGGTCTGTAATTACAAAGTATCTTCTCGAACAGAACTTCCGATGTGACACCACCTGCCGCCTCCAGGATTTATATATATATATATATATATATATATATATATATATATTAGGGAGTCCCATAAAACTCAAGATGATGATACACACTCCAGCACATGACGCCCTGGTTGCCTAACTTGTGAAATTAAACACTAAAATTTGATTTAATTTCGGCTATATTTACTGTTAGCACGAATTGTCTTCTTCTTGTATTTTGAGTGATATTGACCGCTATAGTAAATGATTTTTTTTCTTTTCTTCCTCAGATAGCTAAAACGTAATGGCCCGTGCTCGGCGATCACAAGATGCTCTTTGGGTGTGGACTCTTCGGAGAGCTTTCGCAGGATCAGGCTGCCATCGCGGAAGGGAGTGTTGGATAAGTTCTTGTTCCACCATATCATTAAGAAGGCGTTCGTCACGGCAGCCGCTAGCTCTACCACCACCAATTCCTCGACTTCTGGAAGAAGGACAACATTCCAACCTCTGACCCTTCTTACGTCAAGAAAAAAGTCGTGAAGCTTTTCAGCAACTTTCAAACAATCAAGAAGCTGAAGAATCGCACGGCAGAGATTGAGATGTTAAAGCGAGGAATATTCTAAGACTCCTTGGAAAACCTCTTCGAGGTGGACCACGCTGATGCCCTGATCTCAATAATTCTAATGGAGGACAAGGAGTTCCTGAGGTCTCAACGTAAAGATAGGACGTGCTCTTCAATGTCTAGGGTGGACCAAACTTACGTGAAGAAGCAAGAATGGGCCTGGTTGAGAGGAAGCGAGAAGACGACCGACGAAAGAGGAAGGCCGCAACTGCGTCTTCCATGCTGACAAAGGATGTCACTCTCGAGACATCTTCGGGGTAATCATCGTCGACCGAATATGATGATAAGTTCATGAGTCTAACGCCCGCAAAATCACCTTGTCGTCGCCGACCAGCGAACAAGTTAAACAAGGAGATGACCCAGTCCTGTGATCGGGACAACCTGTCAGTTAGGGCTGCCACTTTGTCATTCAGAGCGTCTGCCATCGCTCTTGGCCACAACATCGACGAGCTGACCCTGTCTTCCTCCTCTGTTCACCGCGCTCGAGTGAAGAACACATAGGACATCGCGGCTTCGCTGGGCTGGGGCATGGAAGTACCCTTGGTCCTACACTGGGACGGGAGGCTCCTCCCTAATATCAAGCACAGCAAATCACCGGAGGAGAGTTTCGCATTCTTACTCACTTGGGAAGACACAGAGGAACTCCTGGGCGTCCCTGTTTCCACTGACGGAACAGGAAGAGCCGTGGCCGAGACAGTCTTGAAGCTTGTCCGAGAGAATAGCCTGGAAACCCACATTATCGGCATGGGGTTTGACACCACAGCGTCCAATACTGTGCTCGTGCAGTAGGCGTGTGCGCAGATCGAGCGGGAGCTTTCCAGTCCCCTGCTCTATTTGGTGTGCCGGTACCATGTCTATGAGGTTTTGCTGCAAGACATCTATCTTCAAATGGTGTTACGCTCATTCTTCTGGCCCGAACATTGCCCTCTTCAAGAAGCTACAGACATGTTAGGCATTTATTGACCAGAGCAAGGCCAGGCTCTTGGGCATCGACTCCTTGTCGACCGAGCAGGACACCAGACGGCAGCCCATAAGCAACCTCCTGCACAAGCTCTTGTAGGCTGGATCTCACCCACGCTAAGACAACCAAGAGCTGCACCAGCTCTGTCTCGCGTTTTTGGGCTGTGACATGACAAAGTACTTTAGAGTTCTTGGCGGTTACCACATGGCACGCTGGAAGGCGAAAGGGGTTTACGCCATCAAAATCACGCTCTTCGCCGATCAGCTCAAAATGACCCGTCAGGAAGAGAAGGGAATGATGCAAATGTCGTTGTTCGTGACAATGGTGTACATCAAGTCTGGAACGAAGCGTCCATTGCCGCCCACGCCTCGAAGAACGACAGGGACTTTATACAAGACATAGTGGACTACGGAGATCGGAGTGTGGCAGCTCTCGCCGACCTTGACATGCGCCGACACTTGAGGTGCCTGTCGGATGACCTGATCGGGCTGGCACTCTTCGACGAGAGAGTGGGCGAGAGGGAGAAGATCGCCATCGTCCAGGCCATGAAGAATTAAAGAACAGCTCAGGACGACTTCAGGGAAAGAATCTTAACCTGCAGGAGCCACTTTTCACCTCATCAAATGCCTTCTGGGAGAACAGACCTTCCTCGACGAAAATGTGGCGACCTGGCCATCCAACCCCTTGTACCAACTGGCGAAGAAGCGGGTTGCTACCCTCCGTGTGACCAATAACGTGGTTGAGCGTGGCATCGGCCTCGTAAAGCGATTCCTCGGTCAGCGGACCAAAAGCGAGGAACACACGCAGTTCCTCTTAAGGACAGTCCCGCTCCACGCACCGGCGATGCCAAAAAAGACAAAGGAGCAGCTGAAAACCAAGGTGGTCAAGGACGTCTAAAAAAGCCGAAGAGGTGGTGAAGGGGCCCTTCCGGGATCCGAGACTTTTTAGCTGGTGTTCTCTGTTATCATTTGTCTCTGACTCTCGTCTTTGAATAAATTATCTTTCGTTCTGTCTTTTTCTCTCTTTCGTGATGTTTTCTCTAGAGAAACAATCATTTTGTGCTACCAGAATATATGGACCAATTTTGATAAAACTTTCTCTGAATCATTTCCACAAATGTAGGGGCAAGGGCGAAGTATGCTGTTATCGATAACTCTAAGTTTGATTTTCACTTATGATTTTGGGACACCCTAATACATATATATATATATATATATATATATATATATATATATATATATATATATATAGATATATATATATATATATATATATATATATATATATATATATATATATATATATATATATATATATAAATATATTACTCAGGTCAAGATGTTTGGAGACTAATATATTTTTTAGCATTTGTTTTTTTTTTAAATTTACCTGATAATAATAATTGTTCCTATAAATATTTCTTAGCAGGTTTATTACAAAATCACCATTTCAAAAATAAATAGAAAAATTCACTCGTTCACTAAGTAAAAAAAAAAGCGCTCTCTTCTTGTTCCTGTATGAGGTAAGTTTCAGACTCAGGTGCTTTGCTAGTGGATCAAATGGGTAGAATCGAGATAAATATGGTTTACATGAATGATGTGTAATAATTATTTATTTCGTAATAATTTGTGATAAAAATATATTTTGAATCTTTTTCAATTCTACTAATGGTTCTTTCCAAAGAAAGGCGTGCAACACTTTTTACTCTGCACCAAATTGGCTTGCAAAGCAAGGAGATGGTTGCTGAGGATATTAAATCAAAGCGAACAATGCATTATAGAATTATTATTGAATTGAACAAAACAGACATTCCTATGAAGAGGTCGTCTGTAGTTTCAAGAACTTCAGGTGAACGCCAAGAGTACCCCTTAATAAGATCTCTGCTCAAGGATCGAGTTGCCTACAATTCCAAACGTACTCACGATTGGAAAAAAACATGCTTGAAACCTTAAGCACGCACAGAGAGACAGACCTTTCGACAAAGATGTCAAGGCGTCTAGTGTTGACCAGAAGCTTTACTCACCAAGAAGTAACTTAAGGATAGACTCCACCTAGTTAAGAAATACAAACAATGGACTGTTGAGGAGTGAGATAAAGTGATATTCTCTGATGAATTTCTTATTTATTTGTTTGGAGCTTGTGAAATATCCCTCGTTAGGAGAAGCAAAGTGGAGCATTCTCAAGATTTTATTGTCGTGCCCACACTCAAGCATCGAGACACTCTCCACAGGATGAGTAAAACAATTTTTCCTCCAAAACACTATCATGAACTCATAATGGTACCCAAACTTGCTTCATCAACATCTTTTCTTAACAGTTAAGGAAATCTTTGGGATGAAAACCGCAGTTCCAGCCTGTTACAAAGCAAAAGCCCGAACATATTTTGGGGCTAAAAATGGCATTGAACTTTGTGACATTGGTCAGGAAATTTGTCTTGAGTCAAATATAGAATGTGGTTAATAATCCAATAATCCAATATCAGTCACGATATGATGACAATTTGGTGTCCACTTTGTTAAAACTAATTCAACCACTTCTGAAAAACAACGGAAATGAGCTTAGTTAATTCTTTCAGATAAACTCATTCGGCGTATTTCATTACCACCTGTTCATCATTACCTTGTCCCAATTTACCTCTCTATAGGCATTGGTGTATGGACAATTTTTAACCAGATTAATTAATCAAGCCACACACAACAAACATCCATCTAGATGCCATGACTTATTGTGCCTTGATTGGAAGTTTAAGATTCTGTCAATTATTTAGAAAGTGGTGGTCTTTATTATTGTTATTAAAGTGCTGTTGTAAATATTTAAGTTCCCTCGAACTATATTGAAAAGTGCAAAGTTCTATTTATATCATCGCAGATAGGCTGAAAAAAGCCTCGGAAAAAAACAATGGGAAAGTGGAGAGGAAAATACTTTCACCAAATATACACAAATTCAGCTCATTCAGCAAAATTATTAACGAGTCGTAGCAGAAGTCCTCATTTAGGGTCAGCCTCATGTTGTGACTCCAACACACATCTCTCTCACCATAACCCGTATTGCCTTGTCCTAAACTTATTGGATTATTATATTTTCTATATTTCATAATTATCAAAGGCAGACCCTATGATTACACAAGAAATAAAGAAGCACGCAGTTATCATGGCTATAAAGGCTGAGCATAGAAATATAGAAATAGCACAATTTTTAGAGGTCGCTAGATCCTTCATCTACAAAGTTTGCAAAGAGTTCGAGGCCAAAGATGGTTAAGCCATGGATCGACAATGTATACAACGGAAGACCTTATGTGTTTTAACAAGACTCGGCACCATCACACAAGGGCTTAAGCAACGCTGGAATGGATGCCGGAAAATTTTCATGATCATATAACCCCTATCATTTGGCCTCCTAGCTCCCCACATCTTAATCCATTGGACTACTATGCTTGTAGCGTAGTTCAGAAAGAGGTTAATGAGCACTCTTATAACAGCAAGGAATCTCTAAAATCCTCCATAGTCAGAGTAATACCCAATACGAACAAGAACCACTTGATCTTAGCATATAGGCGATTCAGATATTGTATAGAACACGTTATCGAAGCTGAAGGAAACTTTATTGCATAAAATTACCGAAAAATATGTTTATTTTTATGTTCACAACATTTTCACAAAAAATGACATTATCATCTGTTTCTGAGAGTCATTTTTGTGAAATTATAAATCTGACCGCAAATCCCTTACGCACTCTGTATATATATATATATATATATATATATATATATATATATATATATATATATATATATATATATATATATATATATATATATATATATATATATATCTATATATTTATATATATATCTATATATATATATATATATATATATATATATATATATATATCTATATATATATATATATATCTATATATATATATATCTATATATATATATATATATATCTATATATATATCTATATATATATATATATCTATATATATATCTATATTGATATCTATATCTATATCTATATACATATATATCTATATACATATATACATATATACATATACATATATACATATATACATATATATACATATATACATATATACATATATATATCTATATACATATACATATACCTATACCTATACATATACCTATACATATACATATACATATACATACATATATATATACATATATATATACATATACATATACATATATATACATATATATACATATATATACATATATATACATATATATACATATATATATATATATATATATATATATATATATATATATATATATTAGTGTATTTAGACCACCTTATTATATCTTTAGTAGATTTAAAGTTCAAATTTTTCATTTTTTTATGTAATAAAAGTATATTTTTTCTCTAGTGGTTTAATTATATACTAGAAATGCTGCAAATTGCAATAGATATATAAATTTACGAATCCTCTCCGGTTAAAGAATCAAATCAAAAGATAAATAATAATAATATAGCACTCTTAGAGAAAAAAGGAACGGAGTTATTTATGTACGGCACAAACGTAGATACATACTCGGCCGTATACCACGACAGAGATCTTCAACTTCTGTGATGATCAGGTCAGTCTTGTTTTACAGGGTTTTGAGGCGCAAGTTAGCCCATGTAATGTGACCCATGCTTACTCGGTTCTTGACAATGTCTTTGGAAACTTGATTCTGCAAGTATATGTTTCAGCTTCAGATTTTGGTTGGTGGGGTATGTGGTGGCGAAACTTTGTTTAAAGAGAGCTGAGTGATCCCTACCCAGCTCAGTAGCAGAAGATTGTTGGGGAAACTTTCTGATTAGAATGATGACAGTACGCCAATGCTGGGTTTTGAAAGTTAAAGAGAAATAGAGTTTGGTGTAACCAAGAAGGCTGTTTATAATTCCAGTAATGTTTACTAAAGATTCAGAAAGCGGATCTGTGCATAGTTTACGGCAGGTTACCTGGAATGAAACTCTTAATGACACTCATCGCTTCATAGTTTGTATGTAAATACTAATACTAATTATAAACACAAGGAATAATAGTGTAATGTATCTAAGAAAGAGTGAAAGCAGCACTCAAAACATAGACTTTGAATCTTTGTTGTTTAACAGAGAAGTTACATTTGCTACTTATAAGAGAGGCAAAGTAAAAAAGATTCTTGAAGAATTACGTACGCAACGAAGAATTCCTTTAGGTTTTCTTTTTCTCACGAGAGCCTCGGCAGTTCGAACCCTCTACAGATTATTACTTGAACCAAAGTTTTTTCGCAGGCCGTTTTATATGACGTTAATCACGTATATATTTGAACTTTCTACGTTTTCAATCTATATTTTTTGTTATAATGTCAGCTTACGGCAAGATTCTCATATTTTTAGGAGAATAGTTAGTAGTAGTTTGATGCTAGGCCAGCTAATACAGAAAATTCACCTCAGCTAAGGAGGCTGCTATAATAGAGGGGCAAAGCAATAGGTGCAGCCAGGAATTCTCTTAAGGGCTACGCTTTGTATTGTTTCGTGTTTATGCATGTTGGTTTGAGCAATGGATTTTTTTTTTTTTAAGAGCTCATCTGGCGACTGCTTTATTGGGCATTAGACGCCGCATTAAAACTGGCCTAGTTCTAGGCTACTTTAAAATAAAATTAAAGAGAAAAAAAACAACACCCCAAAAAGAGGGAAAGGAAGCAAGCTGGTGCGTCGGGGAGAGGTCCCCCCGGAACAGGAGCGTGCAACTAAAGGAAAAAACAAACAAACAAAAGAAACAAATGCAAAAAACAAAAACAAAAACAAACAAACCTTGCTTAAATAATAGGGAGAAGGCCGGCCTTCCCCAAGAAGTCAACAAGTCCACAAGTCAATGTACACGAATCTGTCCCGAGTACAAGGGACAGGCTACCGGTAGCGACCCCGCCCATCTCGGTACCGGGACAGGTATCGTGCGCGAAGATCCCCCAGACTGGGACATTCGACAAGAATGTTTGAGCAATGGAAAGGTCTCGTCTAGTTATCCCTAATAAGGGCATGATAGTTTGATCTATTGGTAACTTTTAATAATCCCATTTCATCTCATTGATTAAAATTCGAATCAATTAATGGAAACCCAATGCAGAAAGTGTTTATCGAACAGTAGAGCTATAAATTTAACTTAGTCTCTTATGAGAAAACTGTTAATGTTATGGATTTCAAATATAATTTACTATCTTCCTCCTGCTGAAATATCTTCATTTTCGAAGAAATATCGAATAAGCCAACGTAAAGAATAAAGTGACATCAAAACTACTTTAGATACTTTTAAATCACACAAAATCTATCATCACTCACATTAGAGAACATAGACCAGTCGGCTTTCACAAGGTGTGCTGATATTGTGAGGGTGAAGGAGTGGTGGTGATTCCAGGTTGTGCCTATGGCCCTATGAGTTCATGCACATTACACAGAAAAACAAACAAACAGATCCCAGTTTGTCTCGCTCAGAAGAAATCACATCTTCGCTACTGAACTATCCAAACTCCCCTTTGGCTCAAGTTTATAATACGGTGAGCGGAAATTTCTACTTAAGCGAATTTAAATAAGATTATTGAAATTTTCCGTTCATAAACTCAGGTAAACAACATAATCAACACAGGGATTCACTTTAGGAGCTATACTTTAGTTGAAAGTCCAAATAACAAAGAACTTCACCTTCATCTCTGGTGATTTCATTACAAAAGAAAAAGAATATTTCTTCCTTGCGAGCCCTTCCTTTTTTCAGCTGTATGAGCGACATTTCTTAGATAAGTGAAGCTAAACACCTTTTTTAGAACGCATGGCTGACACATACCAACCTATTGATATTACAAGTGGATCACAGATTATACGTCAATTGCGAGCTCGAGGTCATCTCTACTTGTTTCCAAGGCCTTTTTTTTCACCGCCAGTATTGACCGACAATCCCTCTCATAGGCAGAGAGAGAAGGGGATGGAAAGAAAGAAAGAGAGACGAAGACGGAGAAAATAAGATAGTTATAAAGAGAGATATATATAAGATTCTAACGTAGTCAGGTGCATTGCCGTTCTGGTAATGAGGTTGCCTGATATGATTCATAAGCATAACTCCCAGAATACAAGGGCCAATTTTTTCGATCAAAGTTTCTAGCTAATTTTACCTATGGTATAAATGACTACGTCACAAAATCATGAGCATCTTTTTGTACTTAATCCTCTTGACCATTTTTAACTTCCTATTTTCGTTCTCGTATTTTTAGGCATTTTCTGGTAATGATTTTCCCGTCTAAAGATCTACGTTTAATATGCACATAAATAATTGAATCCGATAGCAGTCGCCCTCGTCATGCCGCTTTGATTTAAACTTATTAAATAACCTAGAAGCATCGCCTAGCATAATCAAATTGCTTTGAAATATCAAAGCTACTTGATAATCAATATCTTGAGTGTCTCACAAACAAACATAAGAAGGAATAAATGCTAAGGGAAGGAAAAATGCAGTATTTATGCAAATCTTTTTCCACGAAGTTTCTATCCTTCATGGATTATTTGCTAACCTTAGTTAATTAAAAGTTATATGCTCCCGCTGCCCTTTAATTGAAACTTCTGAAATATACGTAACTTCCCTTTGCTATATATATATATATTGGATAGAAAGGTCTGAGGCCGCTTAATTTCAGCTGCTATCACATGTTTAGAAACACATTGCTACCCACGTGCATCTGCGAGAGGAAGCAGAGAGGGTTATCCCACCTTAGCCAATATTTAATCAAGGAGGTTCATTCCCCCGTTTCGCCTCCATACTTGATCTCGCCAGATTGAGTTAGGCTTATGCGCAGATAAGGTATTTTCCCAGGCGCGACCGGGGCATTCCCCCGAAGCCTCCCACTCAATTATCCCCTACGCCAAGGGGATGGCTTCGACTACTTATACAATAGCATTCCCCAATAAGATCAGATCCAGATTATCTTCGCGAGGCATCACGCCGATCCGGTCTCCCTTGCGCGCCATAAGAACTCTCTACCTCGAGAAATCCAGTATTGTCCGGAAGAAGACAATATACCTTAAGTGCCAAGGTTCGTGCCTTTGAGAGGCCAAGTCCACAAGGCCCCCTGTTGTTGAGAAAGAGAACAACGTTAGAACAGCCATTGTTTTTCAAGCCCATTCGTCAAGAAACGGTTCTCATTCTCAAGACATCACGTCAGGATAATTTCATTCCTCCCTTTTTAACGTTCTTCAAGAGAACGCTTGGTTTCAACATTAACCTCCATTGTTCATCTAGAACATCCCCGATTTGCTGTCACAAAGATCGCTCGTACCTCCAAGCCCCACTTCTTTCTCACTCTTCGAAGACAGTTGGCTGAGAGGAAGGTCAGCATCTACCCTGTGAAATTAGAGGCTGACCAGAGAAAGTTGTGCTAGAGGTTGTGTGAAAAGCGAGGAAACAAGTATTTTGAAGTACGAAGAAAAGGCTAAGTTGGGGTCAAACAGGGTGCTGAGTTCCGTCAGCATGGCGGCCAGGATGGCAAATCGCCGCGGCCCTTACGGGGGACTGCCGCTCGAAAAAGTAAGTTGCCCGAAAGCACCTCCAGAGAAGGAGGTGAGGGGTAGTCCCCTGAACCCGTAGGTGAAGGAGAAGAGTAAGCCTCCTTTCCGGTTAGAGGAATATGGTGTGTCCCCTGCACAAGCACATGGGGAAGGAACCCATTTTTTCGGTGGATTTTTTTTTTTTTTTTTTTTTTTATAGAGCCCATCTGGCAACTACCCACTTGGGCCTAAGTCGCCGAAAAACACGACAGCCTAGAATTAGGCTACTTTAAAGTTAAAATATGAAAACTTAACAATCAATATAAATTGGAAAAACTTAACAATCGAAGCAATCTCCGGCAGCGGGGGGAGGTCCCCCTCACCCCGGTGCAGGAGAGTGCAACCTAAAACAAAACAATAACAAAAAAAGGAACCTTAAATAAAGGGGAGAAAGCCGGCCTCCCCCCAAAAGTCAATAAGTCCACCAGTCATGGTGCACGCACTCGTCCCGAGTACAAGGGACAGGCGGTAGCGACCCCGCCCATCCCGGTACCGAGACAGGTATCGTGCGCGAAGATCACCCAGACTGGGACATTCGACAAGAATATGCCGAACAGTCTGGGGGACGACGCAGTCGTTGCAATAGGGCACATGCGAGCGCTCCACCAAGTAACGATGCGTCACACGAGTGTGTCCAATTCGAAGACGACAGAAAGCAACCTGAAGCCGCCGCGGCATTGGGGGATAGGTCCATGGGAACAGTCGCGGCGCAATGGCACGCAACTTTAAGTTCCCCTCGACCGTCTCCCATCTTCTTTGCCAAGCAGTCCGAAGAGCTGCCCGTATTCCTGCCATGTAGTCGGTGTGAGGAAGAGCGAAACGCTGGTCCGGTCGCAGAGTCCTCGCGGACTCTTTGGCGCCCTCATCGGCGCGCTCATTCCCCGCAATTCCTACATGTCCAGGAACCCAGCAGAAGATAATCTCGACATCTGCCCGGCTCGCCAAAACCGTGGCGTCACGGATTTCGCGAACCAGGGGATGCGGAGATTCCAATGCCCCGAGAGCACTCAGGGCGCTTTGTGAGTCGCTATAAATCACAATCCGGTCTCCGAACCGGGCACGTCGCGTAATCTCCCGTACCGAGTGGTGTATTGCCACCAGCTCGGCCGTGAAGACAGACGCAGCGCCTGGTAGAGCCCCGCTGACTTCAAACAGAGGGGATACGGCGTGGAAGCCGACCCCCTCTTGGGACTTGGAGCCATCCGTATACACTGGCACGCTACCAGCGTGACACGATGTGTGCTCCAAAAAGATCGAACGCAATACTCCCGGCGCAGTACAAGCTTTGGGAGCAGAGGCGTGGCGACAAATAGCCAAATGTGGTACCCTCCAGGGTGGCGTCCTGGGCAGAACCAGGGGCGCCACCGGCCCGAGAGCTATATCTACCTCTCGAAGGAGTTTCCTGGCCCTAAACCCAAAGGGCTTAGGGTATGACTGGCGTCTCTCGGCGGCATAGGCACCATCGAGATCAGCTGCGGATGCAGTGAGAGCTGTTGGCGACTGGGGGAGGCGCCGGGCTCGCGCGTACAGGCGAGTGATGCACTGCACGCGGCGCAGAGCGAGTGGCATCTCCCCAGCATCGACCAACAGGCTCTCAATGGGGGAAGTGCGGAAGGCACCGGTCGCAAGGCAAAGGCCGGTGTGGTGGATCGAATCCACCTTCCGCAATAAACGCTCGGCTGCGGATGCATAAAACTCGCATCCGTAGTCGAGCTTCGAGCGAACAAAGGATCGATAAAAAAGTAAGGCGGTAGCCCTATCAGCGCCCCAAGCGCTGAACGTCACGGAACGGAGAATGTCCCTTGTGCGGGTACAAGAGACCCTAAGGCTGCGAATGTGAGCCTCCCAGGTGAGGCGTCGGTCGAATACAAGACCAAGGAAACGGTGCGACTCAACCACATCCAGGCGCACCCCATTAAGAAACAAATCTGGTTCGGGGTGAAGCCGTGGATGGCGGCAGAAGTGCACCACCTTAGTCTTGGCCAAAGAAAACCGAAACCTGTGCGCTTCGGCATAGCGAAAGACGCGGTTCAATGCCTGTTGGAGTCGGCGCTCCAGAGTTGGCATCTGGGCCGCGCCAAAAGAGATCGAAAGGTCGTCCACGTAGAGCGTAGCGAGAACATCTTCCAGCAGCACCGAGGTGATGCCGTTGATGCTCAGGGCAAAGAGTGTGACACTGAGGACACTTCCCTGCGGGACACCCTCTTCCTGCTCCTTTGGGCCGGAGAGGGCTCCCCCCACCCGTACGCGGAATCGACGATCTCGCAAAAATTCAGATATAAACATTGGGAGGCGTCCCCTCGCCCCCATCGTGTGGAGAGTCTCCATGATACCGTATCGCCATGCGGTATCATAGGCTTTCTCCAGATCAAAAAACACCGTGGCGTAGTGCTGTCTACGAAGGAAAGCCTCGCAGACGGCATTTTCCAGTCGGAGCAGAGCATCCGACGTGGAGTGGAACTTACCGAAGCCGCACTGTGCAGAAGACAGATGGCCTCCGCTGTCCAGGAAATAGGCTAATCTAACATTTACCAATTTCTCCATCAACTTGCACACGCAAGAGGTTAGAGAGATTGGGCGGAAACCGGTCGGAGTAGAGTGATCTCTCCCCGGCTTGCGAAAGGCGAGCACAGTAGCGATTCGCCAGGAGTCTGGGAGGAGACCTTCCACCCAGATCCTGTTGAACAAATCTAACAGAAAGGCCATGCCTCGCTCACCCAGGTGTCGAAGCATGGCGTACGGGACATCGTCCGGACCATGGGCGGTGTCCGCGCACGAAGCGAGAGCGGAACGCAACTCACTCACAGTAAACTTGTCGTTGAAGGGTTCTCCGCCTCTGGAGGTAAAGTCCAGCCGGCGGCCTTCCGCGACATCACGACGTGCATTGAATGCTGGCGGAGCAGCATCACGGCTAGAGAATGCGGAAAAAGCGGTCGCTGAGGATTCCGCCACGGACGCGGGGTCCGAGATTGCGGTCCCATTCTCCTGGAGAACGGGAGGGGGGTCCTGCGAGAACTTGCCCCGAATCCTTTTGACTCGCTTCCACACCTCAGCTAAAGGGGTCTTCCCGTTAAGTGAAGACACGTATGCCCGCCAAGAAGAGCGGCGGGCGTGCTTCGAAATATACCGGAACCTAGCCCTAGCCCGACGAAATTCAGCGACGGTGAAATCGTTCGGGCGGCACTTATAGCGCATGTAGGCATAACGCTTCTGTTTGAGGGCCGTCTCACACTCGGCCGACCACCATGGGAGTGGTCGGCGTGCAAAACGGCCAGACGTCCTAGGAATAGTAGTCAGGCCCACGGCGATGAGGTTGCCGGAGAAGAACTCAACGGCCTCATCTACCGACCTAAACTCCTTGACTGAGATAGAGAATTCAGTCATTTCCTGAAATGCAGGCCACCGCGCCCGCGCCAAGCACCACCGAGGTGGTCTCTCAGGCGGCAGTTGCCCTGAAAATGATATTTGAATGGGAAAGTGATCACTACCATGGAGGTCATCGACCAACCCCCAATCAAAATCAGGCTGTGCATCCGAAGAGCACAAAGATAGGTCAAGGCAAGAAAATGAAGCGGTTCTCGGACAGTGATGCGTAAACTCATCCACGTTTAGGACACCCATCTCAAGCTCTTCGATCAGATCGGCAAGGACTTGTCCCCTGGGATTTATGGTGTAATCTCCCCAGAGAGGATGCCTGCCGTTCAGATCTCCAAGCAAGAGATAGGGCCTCGGCAACCGTGCCACGACGCGGCGAAAGTCCCCCGCGTCGAAGTCAGCTGACGGTGGAATGTACGCAGAAATGATAGTATACCTCCTATCCAGGTGCAGCTGCACAGCCACTGCCTGAAAGGAGGTATCTAAAGAGAAAGGAAGAACGGAGACATCATGCCGGGTGTAAACCGCGCATCCCCCAGCCCGGCCGTCCCGCGGTGGTTGGGTCGCAAGACCCTTATACCCCGGGAGGGAAGGCAGGGGGCACGCGCCTAGCATGGTCTCCTGCAAAAAAATAGCTAACGGGGAACGGGATGAGGCGAGCCTCCGCAGCTCCTCCCAGTTGGCCCGAAGTCCACGGCAATTCCATTGAAGGAATATGCCCTCCAGGCCTATCTCGGAGGAGACGCGGGGGCCCTCCTCGAATTGAAGACCCTCACGGGAATGGTCGTACGCTTCCCGGGGGCAGAACCCCGGGCGCTGTTGGCCGGACAAAGCGCTGAAGGCGCTGTCGCCTTCGAGGACTTATTGGGGGAGGTTGGGCTCGCCATGCGAGTCTTTTCCTCCCTCCGCCTCGAAACTTTAGGCGGGCGTTGCGGCTTCGGAGGCGGGGGGCCCTCTTTTCGAGGAACCACCGTCTCCGAGCCACTCGCTCCACCTCGGGGCGTGGGCAAAGGGGCCGAAGCTCCTTTGTTGCTGTCCTCCTTTCGGGGAACAGCTTTAGGAACCCCGGAAGATGGCCTAGCGACCATCTTCAGGGGTGTTGCCTCCTGTGAGTCTAACGACTCGGTGGAGGCGCGTGGCCGTTTCGCTTTACGCGAAACGGTCACGCTGGGGGAAGAGGGGGGAGCCCTGGTTTTAGCCGGGGCAGGGTATGAACCCTTTTTGCCGCCAGCTTTACCAGGGGAGCGCCCAGGTTGGGTAGAGCCCACAGAAGGGCTCCGAATGGGCGCGGAAACAACCGTGCTCGTTGGCCTGGATGGGCCAGGAGCAGAGGGTGCCTTTCTAACTATTGAGGCATATGACGTCCCAGGCAGAGCCGGGCGCGCCAGGACCAAGTCCTTTGCCTCGCGGAATGAGAGTCGATCCTGGGCCTGAACGGCCAGGATTTCTTTCTCAAGGAGATATGCACCACATTGCTTCGAAGAAGCAGGGTGCGGCTCTCCGCAATTGACACACTTGGCCACACACGATTTGGACTTATCGTGTGCGACCTTGGAGCAATTTACACAGACTTCGGGTGACCCCGATTTTGCACGTCTACATGATCGATTCGTATGGCCGAAGCGGTGGCAGTAATAGCACCGCCGCGGCAGTGGCACGAATGCCTTCACGCGGTAGCGGTACCAACCGGCACGCACCGACTCAGGGAGCTTGTCACAGTCGAACGTGACGAAGAGTGTAGGGGTGGGTCTCGAGGCCCCTCCCTGTTTTCTCATCACACGTTCGACCTTGACCGCCCCATGGTCGGCCAGCTCTAGGGTGATGTCCTCAATGGAGTAGTCAACGAGTTCCCTCGCATAAACTACTCCTTTCACAAAGTTCATGGTAGAGTGCGGCGTCACACTCACCGGGGTGCCATGAAGTGTCCGAAGAGCACTTATCTTCGCCGCCTCGGCGGGATTCGCCGCATTCGCCAGAAGGCTCCCGTCCGAGAAACGGGTTACCTTCGGCTCTCTACCAATTGCACTAGCTAATCCTCTCCTCTGATGGATCATGTTGCCCTTGGACAACATGGTGCCATCAGTGGAGCGAATAACGAGGAAGCGTTTGAAGCCAGCGGGCTCGAAAACGCCAGGTAACCTCTGAATCAGGGGCCCCGATGTCATCGAGGCTCCGCCCTGTGCATTCTTGGTCTTAGTCGTAGTCAGGGGCTCCGCACACGAGGGGGTAGAGGGGCCGGATGTGCCGATCTTGGCTTGGTCGCCTACCAAAGTGGTAGCAGACCTATCCGTCCCCGCAGCCCCCGCGGATGGAGAGGAGCCCCGAGTCTTCTTCGTCTTTTGAGTCTTTTTAGTCTTTTTCTTTTTAGGAGAGGAGGGCGGGGAATGAACCCGCTTTTCACCTCCGCCGGCAGAAGTCCCCAGGCCAGATGGACCAGCCTCAGCCAGGTCCCTCTCCGAAATGGAGAAGGTCCTGGTTGTCGTAGGGGCACCTGTCGGAGGAGATCCCTCCCCTCCTTCTACTGCCTCGGAGCCCTCAGCCATTTGAGGAGGACCTTGCATAGGGGTGGATTCGGGTTCGGTGCTTGGCGCCGAGCCCGAATTCCCCCCCATGGAAGGCCCTACCGTCTGGGGCTGGGTCTCCTCAAGGACCATGTCTATCACAGGAGGGGCCTCCAGTTGGCCATCCCCTCCCAGAACATCGCAGGTCCCCTTGGCAGTATTGTCACTAGTCAGGTGGTGTGGGGAGGCACAGGCCTTGACCCCAGCAAGGTTCAAAATTCTTGCCAGCAGGTCTTTTGAGGGAAGCGACCGAAGGGGCCTGGCTTCCCTCTCCCCCCTAAGGGGGTTTGCCCTACCGAGCCGCTTGCACGAGGGGCGGTCGGCAATGGGCTGCCTGCTGGCTTTCTTGGCAGTCCCCTTAGAAAGCAAAGGAGGGACTGCCGCTGGAGATAGGGAGGTGCCCGAAAGCACCTCCAGAGAAGGGGGTGAGGGGGAGTCCCCTACACCCGTAGGCGTAGGAGAGGAGTAAGCCTCCTCTCCGGTTAAAGAATTATGGAGGGTCCCTTGCGCAAGCACAAGGGGGGGGACCTCCATTTTCTCGGTGGAGCTGCCCGAGGGCGGCTCCGTAGATGTTTTTGGGGAAGTTGGGGGTTGGGGTTTTTGTTTTTTTTCATACATGGGCATGGTGACCCTCTTTTGATTACGGGACGCAATAGCTCATCACCTCTCGCAGTTGCCCGCACTGCGAGAGGTGCTTACAAGCCCGGCAGAGCCAGGCGCCGCCATTCGGGACTACCCCTCCCGCCTGGTGGCCTGGCAGTCCTTCGGCATGGCGGCTCCACCTTGGACACGGCGTAAAAAATATAGGTTGTGAAGAGGAGAGGAAAAGGGATGTGAGGAAGATGTGGGTGGGGATGAAGCAGGTTGTTAAAAAAACCCCATCCCGAACCGGAGCTGAGGGGTTAGGGAACAATGTCCCCCCCCCCCCCCCCTCAGCCCCGATCCGGGGTGGTTGGCTTGAGAAGAAGGTCAGCATTCTACCCTGTGAAATTAGAGGCTGACCAGAGAAAGTTGTGGGAGAGGTTGTATGAAAAGCGACGAGGTAGGGGAGAAATCGGGCTATCTGAAGGAAGGAAGAGAGGCTAAGCTGGGGCCGGACGGAGCGCTGGATCCCGTCAGCACGGCGGCCAGGATGGCAAATCGCCGCGCCCCTTACGGGGTTTTTTCGGTGGAGCTGCCTGAAATTTTTACGATATAGAATTTCTATTTATGTTTAGTTGCAATGTTGCATATGAATTATTTAATTGTGAGTCCAATAGCTTGGTCTTAAGATCGGTGCTGAATCTAATAAAAATACGTCAGCATTCACATGTAGACACCGAACCTCTTCGCAAATACTTCGTTAGATTAAATGAAGTCCATCTACGCTAAAGAGGTCGCGACTCGCTCTTTAGTAATCACAGAATTTTAAAAAATGAACACTTCTTATTAAAAAGAACTTTTAAACAATTATTACTAAAGGAAGACTTTTCTAAATATTTATATCAATTTGAGGCTTGGGAGTATACCTGTCAAAAGACTATAATTCTTTCTACCATAATATTTCCTTAGTATTTGCTAGCTCAACCTATATCTCATGGTTGTGTTCTATTTTAACTTAAGATTTATGAATTGTGTGATATACTCGAGAGACTTTCTACGAAAATTCCGGAAGAACTTCAAAGGTTTACTGTCCATTGCTGTCGCGTGTCATAGCTCAAATTAGTGAGGTAGCTGCATCAGATTTTTTTTTTTTAGCATTTTTTTAATATTGTACAAAATGAAATAAACATAGAACAAGTAAATTTTAGATAAACTTGATAATGTCTTAAACAGAACAAAATCTACCATTTTTTACTAATAGCCTAAATTGTTACCAAATCCATTCTTCTTGTTTTAATTTGCGCGAAAAGATTAATTATTTTTACCTTGATCTCTGAAAGACTCCTGAGGATTTTTTTTTTCTCTATTGAAAGCACTGCAAGTGCGTTTAGTCTTTCAAAATTCAATAAATAAAAGAACCGAAAAAATATTAATTAAATTCTACACTTTATCACATTACAGAATATAAACAAGTTTTTAAGCACAACACAAGCAGAGTAGAAAAGAAACACTACCATCCTCCGGCACACTAGGTTCGGCATTGCGTGAGCCAGAATGTCTTCTCTTCCTAGCGTGCAGCTTCCTATCTGGGACATGTGAGCATGCGCGCAACAGCCAAATACCGCGTCGCTGGATGGCTACTGGCATTAAGCTTAACGATTATATAATGTAAAAGAATTAAAGAAAAAAATACTCATTATATTGAATGTTATCGATAATATCGATTGTAAATAGTGGGTGCTGCATGTCCACAGTGCTTATACCCGAGCCTACACTGTTGTTCAAATAGGGAAAATTCTATATAAAACTGTCGTATGGCATGGAGCAACGATTTCATTCCCTACCACCTTCATCAAAAATGAATGCGACAAGTTCTTCCAGTTCGTGTTTGTTGCATAGTAGTTTGGCTACATTAAGTTATTAGCACAATTGCAACTTTGAATCCTTTTTCGATTTGCATAATCCTTTTAAAGTCATTGTGAATTTCAATGGGTTGTATCATGCCTCATCGAAATATTATTGGAAATTTCATAGGTAACTATGTTATTATTGATCAACGGTATGCTGTTCCAGAATTATTGCTAAAAAAACAAATTGAAAAAAAGTCACTCTATACAAGGTGTTTGAACTTTGAAAAGTCTTTGACCAAGTAAATACCGTACGTTTGTCATTTAAGATGCACTTGATCACAAATTAAACTAAAATAAAAAATTGTGAGAGAAGAAGATATGTCACTCCTTATGTCTGCAGAATTGATTGAGAATACCGTAATCACTCTTGTTTGGGGACAAAGGCAAGTAGATTTAGGGAAGGATTTTAAAGTCATCTTCGATTTGCTTAATTCCAGGAGAGATAACTTCAATGATACAAATTGTAAGAAGCCATCTCACAATTAAACGGGACTCAATTTTTCAAACACAAAAATAATTAATAAAAAGTTTTGTAATGGAGTATTCAATTTTAGGATAACTAATTTTTATTTATTGACGTTAATAGTCAAAAATTGTGGTCATGAATTTGGTACCTCAATTTACCATAACCTAGCATGCTCTGATTAGTCTCTAAACTATTTTAGATATTGCATCATCGTCCCCAAAGCTTTTGATACCGTGCTGTAATTGGTGTCGAGGCAGCATATTTTATGGAATGGAAAATGAATAATCATAATAATCGAAAGTGTACTAATGTGCTAATTAATTGTCACATGAGAAAATTCTGTGATTATAACAGATTGAATCTTAATTTGGGGGAAAACGATTAAAGTTTAAATTGTTTTCTCTTTAGAAAAGTGCAATACTCGCATTTGCCAACTATAAAACTCAATTCACAGAGCTGAAAGCAGTCACTTTTAAGTAAACATTTGTCCAATAGGCTGCCGTGGATATATTTTAGCTCTTAGAAAATATGTTGGTTGTACCCGCGTTGTTTGATATATCAGGTCTGGTGATCTGAAACGCCACAAGTTTTGGAAAATTCGACTCTCATCAACATACTATTGCAAGAATAACATCGTATCATTTGATGTGTGGCATGTGGCACTCTCTTACTGAATTCAGTAGAAACGCTCTTTCTCATGGAGAAATAGCCCGAGCTGTGAAATGCGATTCCAGTATATATAGCGGGGTACGTTTTTTATATAGAAACGTGGACCTACGACACGGCGACGATTTCATAACTACAGATACCACTGAAGATAATTTTAATTTCATCAACAAATTTTCTCAAAAAATGGTAATAATTTAAGTAGGGTTTTGTGCGTAGTGTTGCTTTAGTTCATAAACTAAGCGGATACGAAAGAGATGCTGATGTAAAGTCTTTGCAACTCTATGTACAATTAAGTAATACCTTGCTGTCTAAAATGCAAGTTTCCCGAGAGATTTTCCCCTCTGTAAATTGAAGTCACGAGAGATTAAAAGAGGATTCACACCTTTATAATTGGAGAATAATTTTAATACGAGAAATGAAGAAAATACCCAAATGCCAGCAACTATTAAATTGATCCAATTTTAGGTTTCTGAAAACAAAAAGGAGGTAGAAAAAATATATATAATTCCTTACTTCTCTTAGAGATCTTTTCTCTTCTTCTGCCAACTTTATGAGACCTTTGAGGTTCCCTATAAATATATATGACTTTTTCACGCCTATCTATGAGCAAACAGCAGTCATACACATACACACACACATATATATATATATATATATATATATATATATATATATATATATATATATATATATATATATATATATATATATATATATATATATATATATATATATATTAGGGTGGTCCTTATGGAAGATAATTTTCATCTTCAAAGGTATGACCCCACCAACGTGTTCATTTTGGTTGAAAAACGCCATAAGCAAAATTTCATTGATATATATTAACATTTAGAGGTGACTCAATGGATCCGAAGTTCCTCTCAGATGAGGTATACGATATACATACAAACACCGCAGGCGCCCTGTAAAAGAACAACATCTGACTCCCCACCCCATTTTTCGGAGACCACGTGCTATGGTATCACGCCAAGGACGACGTCACTTCCTGTTCGAACATTCTCGAATTTTCAAAACCTAAGCACGTTGAGAAAATATTTCCATTACCTGCGAACTCGTGCCAAGCCTCCCCGCTCGGTGACGAAGTGTAAAAGACCTGCTCTCTCTTACCCCTTGTTGCTAAACGATGAATTGACTCCACCTCCGGATTAAGATGTCCGGAGCTTGTAACTCCTTTCTCCAAAATCTCCCTTCCCCTTCAGAATCGGGTATACAAATACTCGAACTATTCTGTAGTTCGGCGAGTCCAGCCCGAACCTCAAGGCCTTCCTTATCGTCTCGTCCCGTGAGCGTTCGTCAGACTGCAAGCCCCTCTCAGCTGTGATTCTGCCCAAGTCAATTAGTAGCTTCTGTGAAAGGCAAGCTTTTGAATTTGCGCAACAGTCCTCCTTCCTTGAATCGAACCAAAGAAAATATCCATCGATTACCTTTGAGGAGAAGAATATTCCTCTTTCCGTGGAATTACGAGAATTCCCACATTCCTCGTCGAATAATGTCATCTTTGAAGATTGGCTATCTTCATCGGAAGGTTGGTTCGGATCGTGCCCCACCTGCATCATTCAAATTGTGTCCCAATTGTCTCATCGCCTCATTCCCCACCCGCCTCATCGCAAGAAGGACCTTTCCCGATGTCATCGATTGGTAAGACTGGAACCCCCTCCATTATTAGTGTTAGCAATTTTTCCCTTTTGATCTGAGTCTGGTTACATTAGTCAATTAATTCCATTTGAGAATCCCTTCTCTTAATAATTATCAACAGACTCTTTCAATTTAAATAATTCCCCTTTGCCTATTATTCTTATTTTAATCTTTGTACATAAAATTATATCTTTGATGTTTAATCTTTAACTAATATTGAACGATACTCGGCCTATTCAAGTAAATTTCAAAAACCTTTTATGCACTCTGTCTGATTATTAAGGCTTTTAAACCCAACGCCTCAAGTGTAACCTCCTAGTCGGTCGTTAATCCCTGCGAACAGTCCTTCGACGGCTCCCGTTGCACTAGGTGATTAACTCACTCCCCCACATAATATAGGAGTAGTGTATGTTATAGATTGGTTGCAACACGACACGTCCATATACCAAGTATAGTTGGTAAAACTCTCCGAAGTTTGGCACCAGAAATACAGCCACTAGCCGTGAACCGATCCAAGATCAGATGGCAACGATAGCAGCATCGTAAATGCACCTAAAACAATCAAAGATAAGTTCAACCGACAGTTGCCATTCATTTTGCACTAGGATGGGAAGCTTATTCCAGATCTCATTGACACTGGGAGTGTGGACAAATTGCCTGTGATTTCCTCGAATAGCCGGCAGCTCAGTGGAAGCATCAGCATAGTTTTAGTGCTGCAAACAGTTTCATCAGCACATTGGCTGTCACGAACAATCACGCTGAATGTACCGTTGCCTTGGTCGAGGATTTCTCTGACCGTCTCACAATAGATGAGAAACAATTACAGTTTGTTCCGAGTGTTATTGTTGAACACCGCAAAAAGTTCGCCGAAACTCGCAAGCGGACCTTACTGAGCAACAATGATTGATATTAGTTATTACGACACTCCTGCCAATGAGCAGCTAATACCCACTGTAGAAGATCCACTAGGTGGGGTTGGAGGCAGGCTTGTCAATGTTGGGAAGAAACCAATCTAGTAAAACGACTTCGTTCTATACCTCATTTGTGGGAACATCAGATCCATTGAGCAACCTCTAAATATTAATACATTTTAATAAATAGTGGCAGTGGGTGTTTTTCAAACAAAAGGAACACTTTAGCGGGATCAAACCAGTGAAAATGATTTTTTATAATAATAAGGACCACCCTAATATATATATATATATATATATATATATATATATATATATATATATATATATATATATATATATATATATATATATTTTAAATTTTCGACCAAAGATTATTAATGTTGTTCTCAAAGTCCATATCGACATTTATTTAGGGCCTAAAATACTGACCGTATAAAGTTACAAAAAAAAACATAATTTCTGCAGATGTCAAAGGAATGGGAGATCAAGAAAGGTTTTTCCAAAGATTTTTCACAATTCTAAGTCCGCCCTTCTGGAAGACCTTAATAGCATGGCTGCATAAAATGGGAAATAAACTTAAAAATATTTATTTTTGAAAAAGGCCAAAACAAATCATTAAAACAACACCAAAATTAACATTATCTTGTTCATTTGCAACCACCAGTTCGATGATCAGAGCTATCTTGCTCCACTTTTGCCAAAGTATATTTTCTGGTTTGATGAACGTTTTTAGTCGCGTGCACGCGACGTTAGAAATTACTATGTCGGTCGGTGGTAACAATTTTAATTTTCAACGAGCTTTTGAAAGTTTTGAAGGTCGTATGGTCATATGAGGCGTTTGTTAATTGGTAATACGTTAGTTAATTTTTTTTTCCAAATTATTGAAATAATTTCGAGCCATCGACTAAGGCCTGTTGCCTTATTGTGTTAATAACTTTGGATTGATATTTTCAACTTTCTTTGCACTTATGCACCTGTTTATCTACTAGGAAATACTAGTGCAATACTGCCAGTGAGTTGTGAGCTTTGTGAGCCTTTCAACTGCTTACAGGTTGTAAAGAAGTTTAAAAGATCGAGGATTAACACAACCTTCCAATTGTATTACAATTTTTCATAGATGGTAACATTCTTTAATACTATCGCTTATTATCCTTCGATTTACTAATATTTGCAGGGTAGTTTTGACTTGAAATATTCTTTGACTGATAATTATTTTTTCTATTAAGATGAAATCAAAATCTCTTTTAAATACCTTTTTAATGTCCATACTTAAATTTACTTAACAGCAGCGGCAGAAATTTCACCGAATGAGATTTATGAGTTTCGGTGCTAATATTTCTCGAGAATAATTTGAAATAAAAACATCTGATTGATATGGTAAATACAACATGTTGCTTAGTTTATTCTAGAGGACTCCTTAATAAAATATGCCTACCCTTCCTAATGAGAGAGATAAGAGATCCTTAGTTAATAAACTTATTATTTTCTCCTCTTCTGGGACAAGCCATTTGCCCTTCTAACGAACACGTGCCTCGGCGAGTGATCTTAAATAAGAAATAAAATAACTCATATCATCACAAAAGAGGCCAAATAGTGATAGTAGAATAGAATTTCGACGAGGTACACGAAAACAGATAGTATTAGCCTATCGACTAATACCATAAAATATCATCCTCAAGCCACGTATGCTCAAAGAAATCTTGATTTATAGTGGCCATAGTAAAGATCTCAATAGGGAGTGGTATAACTAAATATTGAGTAACTAAGTCTATATTTTCTGTCAAAGAATAAACTGTCTTCAATAAATTCATTCATTTAGTATTAATACATTTCAGACTATTAGTTCATCCCTTCCCTAGTATCCTCGTCGCACATTTTAAATTATCCGGTTTAATCAAAATACAGTGAATACAAATTCACGAAAATTATTGAATCTGTTCTGGTCTGTCTCAGTCTTAAGATCTTTTCTGATCGGTCTCAATAAAATGGATTATTAATTCTAGTTCAATCAAAGCTTCCCGGCATCCAAATAGCGAACGATTAGTAATTGAAGTGGCCTCATTTTCATCATAAAATGTGCCCGCATACTCCTGTCTTTTATTTATCATCGTTTTGGCAAAGATGCTATATGAGTGATGAATGAGGAAAGCCCTAACGCAACAAATATTTTAGTATCGCTAGCTAGAGTTAACTTCCTTCCAACGATCTTGTTAACATCTAAATAAGAGATATTTTTTTACTTCTTGTTCAATGTAAAACTATGTGTTCACATGTTGCTAGCTAATATACAGGGTTCTTGGTTTTAACCAAGAGCCCTTTATCTATTTATCTTGCTAGACAATAGTTTTGAATTCAAAAAGCCTGTTTACCAGCCACCGTTTTTTCTTGGTGACACAACAACATATTGGCAAAGAAATTACCTAATGTCGTCGGTTCAGTCAAGATAGAACTTGCCTCAACTGTCCAAATTTTGTAATCTCAAAGTATAATTTAATATAATTGATAAACATAGCTAAATGAGGAGGAATCATGTTCAGAAAAGATTATTACACTAAGGCATGAATATTATAAAGTATGATAGGTGGAAACTTGAACAAAAATAAAGAGGGAAGTTAAAGTAAGTTTGAATGTAAACAAGTAAAATTGAGCCAGCGTAGGCCAACTTGCAAGCATAGACAGAGAGGGGATTATTTATCAGAATATGGAAATTATATTCAGATTATAGAAATGCCGATCAGTTTTTTTTTCGGGGGGGGGGGCTATCTGGCGACTGCCGACTTAGGCATTAGTCGCCGTAAACAAACAGCCTAGTTCTAGGCTACTTTAAAAAATTGAACAGGAAACAACAATAAAAAGAAATAAAAATAACAAAACAATAATAAAAACAACAATTAAACCTGGTTAAATGAAAGGGAGAAGGCCGGCCTCCCCCCCAAAAGTCAACAAGTCCACCAGTCAAAGTGCACGCACTCGTCCCGAGTACAAGGGACAGGCGGTAGCGACCCCGCCCATCCCGGAAAATACCGATCAGATTATTAAACTACTGATCATAGTATGGATTTGCCGATACATTATGGAATTGCCGATCAAAATGGCTGATCTGATTATTGATTTTCTCTTTAGCAATAATATATTGTCCTCGCCTTAGAACACACCCCACTAACTTAAAAATATTAGACAATGCCAAAATTCGAAGTAGTATTTACAAAAGTTTGTATTTAAGCACCATAGAAAGAGGTCAGATTCTGCCTCCTCCCTTTTAACAGCTGCTCCACTAATAATATCCATCATTTCCAAGCGGCTATTTATTGGGTTTAATCAGCGGGTTAATATTTTTCTGATCAATCTTGTCCTTTCCAATATATATTTGCAATTAAAATTTTAACGCTGCCAATTAATAAATGTTAATAATTTCATAATTAATCATTTTCGCTCACATTTAATCTCTCACTAAAGAAACGAAACATCCAGTCAATAAATGGTCCCAATTATTTTGTAGGTTTTCCTATCCTTGCTATAATATATTTGTTTATGCAGAATTCTAAAGGCCTTAAATACATTCTTTAATAGTGTCTGTATGTAATTCAACACACCACTGTGGTTATCTTTGTATATTTTATTTGTTGTCGTTATTGAACAAAATTTATTCTATCAAATAAAGTGACCTTGTCAATATATTCTAACCTTTCTTTATTTGTTCTAAATAAATTAAAAGAAAATACAAAAAATAAGTATTTTCATTTGAGGATTAAGGAGAAACTCTCAAACCTCTGTTACGTCTACGTACTCAGGGAGAAAAAAAGAGGGCTCCTAGAGTGTTCATGGGCCCAAAGTATTTTATAATTGTTTCCTAATCTTCCAGGGAGCTCTTACTCTCTTAGTGGATAGGAAGTTGAACTTCTCCATCTTGGTCCTTCGTTTGATTCCCTGCGAAAGCAGAAAAAAGGATTGGGCTGCTTGTTGTGTGCGACTGCCAATGGTTGGGACGCCGAATGTGGCGCACCACAGCACAGGCAGTAACATTCATATAACTATGAGCAAACCTTACACTTCATTTAGCCTCTCAATAAACAAGCCTTCCCTTTACACATATCACACATCACTCTTCCGTTTACGAAACTCACTCCCTACCGAAACTAGAATGGAGGCTCTTCCTTTTGAATTAAAGTATTACTTACATATGCTGGATAGTGGCAAAACACATAGCTACCCCACACCATGGACGTCCCTTCAAAACAGAGCGAGGTCACTGGCACCAATGGAATGTTATTCTAATCATTATGTTATTTTATAATCAGATCAATATCCTTCGCCCACAATTGAAAGAGACGTAGTGAGAGGCAAAATAACCTTTACATATTAATTCGAACCACTGATAAAAATATTAAATAAAACACTAAATTATGCTATGTGTAGTCCCCCAAGTGGTACAGGTAGACAAAGAATGAGTACACTTTGGTTCCTTATTCGCTGCATTTCATAATAATCAACCGGGAGATGCCCAGAATGATTTAGAACTTCACTCTTTGGCAGCCGAAGGAAAATAAAGTTTTACATATGTACATTATGATGATATTGACCCACATATGGTAGGGTTATTGGCTTGATGGGCTCCAATTCCGGTTTGTCTTTGTGGCAGATGTCATATTTCATAACCAACAGGGGTTCGGATGCTACCTTACATATAATAGTTTTTCTCCTCGGAACTCGAAAATATGTACAGTGCTCACAAAAGATTTACTTATTCGATAAAGTTTAGAATTATCTCTCATAAATCTTAATAAATATCAATAATTACACTGTACAATAATAAAAAAAAACGGAAATGAGAATAATCTTTTTTTAGGGGTAATTTTGGCGTAAATCAAGTATATAACATGTGTCTCTTTCTGCGACCCTCCAGGTTCTCGGAAATTACTATCTTACTTACGTTAAATCGATTGATGGTTGCGTAGAGATTGAATGCAAAGAGAATTGGGTCGAATCTGACAACTCTATGAGTTTTGAATGAATATATATAATTTTAATGGGGTGTTCCTAAGGTATTTGTCAACTAGGGCTATGAAATGTATGAAAGTATACTGAATATCTTTTTAGTTAAATGGGTCCAAAGCCATTGTAACTCTTACGTAACGCTTGATAATTTTGTAACTTACTATAAATGCTTCCTATTTTTACTTTTCTATTTAATATTTGTTGCTGGTACTATTTATATTATTTTTCGCATAGTAGTGTTTTTTCTTTTCAGGGGACAGATCAAATTCTTAGAGAATACAAAAATTCCCTAGACATTTTCTATTATATATGTAGGTCAGTTACATTAAAACAATACACGAGACTTTATGAGCTGTACTTTGGTTGTAAAATGGCTGACCAGGAAATACGTTGGGCACCTCAAATATGTTGTGTCAGGTGTACAAGTTCACTTTCTGCCTGGGAGAAAGGCAAAAGGCCTGGCTGCATGTTTAGTGTACCAATGGTCTGGATGGAGCCAAAGGACCATTAAACGAATCTACTTCTGCTTAACATATATTAAAGGTCGGTATTCAATGTGTTTTCTTTCCTGGTCTTTAATCTATTTTCAAGAAATGTATCAAATAAAAGATCAAAGTACATACTATGTTGTACTTCCACTATTTATACAAGTGATCACAGCGTGTAATATCTTTTTTCTGTCTGATTTTATTTTAATTAATTGCAGGCCGCAACAGAAAAGGCAATAAATCTATCATATATCCAGATCTTCCGTCTGCTATTCGCCCAGTTCGAATTTTAAGTGCTATTCCTCTGCCACAGACGCCCTCTGAACTATCAAGCGCTGAAAAGATGCAACTTAGACAATTCAGAATCTCAAGATTCAACATATGTGGCACAGCTTGAATTTTATAAGAAACAACACTTCATCAACCAACCAGAGTGAACTCATGTCCTCAGGTCTGCAACAATGGGAATTGTTGGATAGAAATGCTCAAATTACAGTATTTAGGAAGCGTTCTGCACATCTACAATAATTCTTTACTTGTGAAAACAGCTTGACCTATTATAATGATATCAGAGGCCTATTCAATGCTCGTGAGATGGCCCATGAAATAAATGAGTGGAGTTTATTCAGCAATTGGGAACACCATATCTTCAGTTCCAGTTGTTCATTCAGACATTAAGAGAGACATTAGAACCTTGCTTCTATTCTAGACCGCATAAGTTACAAGGAGCATGATTGGCTAATTTGTGCGGACTTGAAAGATGTAGCCCTACTTAATTGGCTACAAACTGGATACATCAAGTTTATGTGCTTCCTTTGCAAGTGGGATAGTCGGGCCAGATCAGAACATGAGGTACGCTTAGGGAATCTTTGACGCCTGGATGCCATAATATAATTCATTAGCCACTAGTTAAAAAAGGAGAAAATCATTTTATCACCAATGGATATCAAACTAGGCGATCTTTCATAAAATAAGTGATGCCAAGATTGAAGAAGTCATATTTGTAGACCCTCAGATTTGTCAGCTTATAGCTGTTGAGGATTTAGAGGCGATAATAGATAAAACCGAGCTATCTGCCTGGCATGCATATAAAGATGTGTGCAAAGGACTTCTGGGAAAGCACCAGGGCATCCAGGGCAGGCAAATATTAGAGAGCCTATTCAAGTGCTACCAAGATCTCGGATGCAAAATGTCACTTAAGAAACACTTTCTTCATTCTCATCTTCCCTGAGAATGCAGGAGATGAGAGTGATGAACATAGAAAAGCGTTTCATCAAAGTATAGCATCAAAGGAAAACGGGCATGAAGGAAAATGAAACACTGCTATGCTGGATCACTTCTGTTGGAACCTGAGGCGTGACACACTTGAGACGTCTTACAAACGTAAAGTAAATAATAAAATGTAAGGGTAATACATTATATAATGCTAACAAACATGCTATTTCATTATATATTCATCAATTAATTACAATGGTTTCATTTACTCTGACTTTGCTAGCGAAATACATTTGTGGTATCGTGGAAATCGGTATCAATTGCATAATTAATAAATCGGCAATTTACAAGAAAACGTTACGTGATGGCAAATTTCTGTTACAAATTCGATTTCAACTCACTCAACTTCCTAAAAATACTCATGAGATCTATATTTTTTTCCTTGACAACGAAATTTGTTGTACAGTGTTTGAAAAAAAAACATGTATCAGCCTCTTGGGCACGGGAAGGAAAGCCATACTATTGACGTGCGTTCTTCCTAAGTGGACGTGAATTGGTCCTATTGTCGTGTATTTCACTCCAGAAGTTGCAAAAAGGAGAATATTAGATTTATCATTTAATTTTGGGTGCTTAAAATACCCCCAGAATTTACTGTTTAAATATTGGCTAATATGAGCATTACTCGAGACAACCATCTTGTGATGCGCAATCCAAAAGAAAACGAGGAGCGAACTAGGTTCATGCAGGTAAATTTTATGTGGGCAGTGGTTGTCCGTTAGGCATACTGACCGTCTCGCTCTACCTCGTATCAATCAGCACTTAAACCGTTGATGATTCCTGTATATAAAACGTCCCTAGTGTTGTACAGAGCACATAACCTTCTGTATTTGCCATAACTACTTATATTGATTTACGTATGACCTGTCTTCATCCTGACCAGTGGGAGTTAACCCCCCACAGCAAGAAACCGTCATCATCGTTCACATGAGTCTTCTCTTTATATGTTGATTTCCGTTGTGTTATAGCTAATACGCTTCTCACTGAACCCTAGTGCCCTTGGATGGATTTCAATATAGTTTTAAGGGAAGTTATTATTTCCATTATTATAAATAGCACAAGTGAGTAACTTATATTATACAATCCACTATTTTCTTAGTTTATCATTTATTTCTTTTGTGTTGGGGAAGTGGTTACCGGGGATCACATTTTTCATTTAAATCCGCAACATAAAGTTGGTCCTTCGAACTGGATATTATTATATTGTGTGTGTACCAGACGGCGGCATTGAAACGGTAGTTCTGTCATTTGTTTCTTTTGTTCTCTTTCTTAAAATCAATTTCTTCTATTTGTTACCTTTTTAATTCTTTCTTTAGTTCGGCTGGACTGGATATATTCTACATTCCTTTTCATTAAAGTTATCCATCAAAATGGCTCTTTCTAGAAAATTGGGTAAATATGTAGATTAGCGGCCCGGCCGAAAAAATTTTTTGTGTAAATATTATCGTTCACTCGTGTCGAAATATTCATGCGCGTTTGAGTCCTTTTCGAATTATTATTCTATAAACAATTAGGATTATATACTGGGGGCTGTGCCCCCCAGACCCCCCCCAATTTAATGAAACTCAGGATCATCGTAGTGTAGTCCCCCATTGTGTTTAGCCCCACACGAGCCGTCAACTTAAATGTACTCCAAAAACGTGAAACATTTTGGAACATGGACGAAATAGTACGTCCCATCGTTCGCGCCGATAATCTACATATTTACCGAAAATTGGGAAGCCATAAAGCTTACTGCACAAAAATTATTAAATCGGTCACGGAGGAATTGAATAATTATCCGTGCGATGTAGATCAGCTTAAAAATTGGAGTGAGAAGCTAGAAAGACAGGCGGTAGTGATTAATAAATATTATGATGATATGATGGATGAAGTTGATGAGGAATCTGGTCACCAAGTTGATAGAGAAACAGAGAAAAATATAGAGAGGAGATAGAAGCAATTGTAAGGGACATTAAGAAGCATATTAACGATGCTGGGCGGTTTACCGTAACAACGAGTCCCAATTTTATCAGGCTACCCACGATTAATCTCCCAACATTTGACGGGGAAGAGGAAGGGTTTGATGAATTTGGGGATCCGTTTCTAGTATGTGTAGACAGACCCGATATACTAGCCGTATATAAACTAATATATTTAAAATCACAGTTAAGCGGCAATGCTAAGAAGTTAGTCAGCGGTCTACCTAATGATAGTAATAGCTGGAATTTGGCTAAGGATATTCTGTTAAGCAACTACAGTAATCCTAAGAAGATATTGCGCCAAATAAGCCATCAATTATTAAATATTAAACCAACCAAGTATACTACTAGCTCGTCAAGAGATTTTAAAGCCGAGTTAGAGGCATGGTTAGGTAGATTAGATGGAATTGTTACGGGCAGGGTTAAGTCCCACAACACTAAAGAAAATTAATAAGAACTTCGTTATGAACACGAGATTCGACAATGCCAATTATAGGCTAAGCTGGACTATGCCAGTCTTAAGAAACCCAAATTGTGTACTGACGGTTAAGTAACGATGATAAGTTACATAAATTGCTTAAATCAGAGTTCAACTTATAGCACAGCCTAGTATTGGTAATGCAAAACTAAGAAAATATAGAAAATAATATATTAACGTTATAAATGAATATATGAAATCATGAATATCATATTTACAGTTTATACAATAAATAAAATCTTAATAGTACTAATCACACGTGAGAGAGAGGTCTATGGTACATAGGCGCCAAACTTAACAACTATAAGGGACTTGCGTAGCAGTAGTAGTGCACTGAATAATAATACAAAACAATAGAGTACCTTAATTGAATAGTTACACAAAATCTAGAGCAAATTAATTCCAGTAGGAGCGCATTAAATGGTTGGAGGTAAACTGCCTAAAATGGGAATCTTTAAGCTTAAATAAGTATAGGTAGCAAGTTAGGTGGTGGTATGGGAGGAGGTTAGTCGGTTGCATGGGAGGAGGTTAGTTGTTTGTGCTATGGGCAATTAATTAAAGAGGTGGAGATTGTTGCTCCGATATTACACAAATATACATTACAAATAAATATATTAAACGTTACTAATATAGATTACAAATATACATTACAAATACATTACAAATATATACAAAATTACATAATTTTACATAACTAGTAGTATACATAACACGATGGGTTGTGACAACAATGCTAGCGGACATTTACTAACCGCATTAATAACAGACAGACTGCCCTCCCAGGCATCGTCATTTATTTAATGTAATTACGGGGATAATTATCTGGATTTCCCGAGTCTCAGGTGAGGCATTACTATGGTAGTTAATAACCTAGAGTCGATAAAATTTAAAACCACTAACGAGGACACCAAAGTAAAATATAGGCCTTATAAAGGGAAGACAGGGGTATATAGGGTTAGGGATACCAGTCTCCCTGTAAATAATGAACCTCTTTCTACAGTCAAACCCGAGCCCGAGGTGGCCAGAACGCCCCTCAAAGATGGGCAATTTGATGATATGGCAAAAAATAAAAAATGTTTGTTTTGCGATAAAGAACATAGCTCAGCACAATGTAAAAATTATAAGACGCTACAATTAAGGCGACAAAAATTAAGGGAGTTGAGTCGCGGTTTTGATTGGTGCAGACCACACTTAACGAGTGAGTGCAGAACTAGACTAGGCAATTGCCGTAAATGTAAGAAAGGTGCACATCACTACTATTTGTGTGAAGGTATCGTAACAAGCCAGCAGAACGTTTGTGCGGTGAGATCAGAAGAGAAAAGGGTCACAACCGCATTACCAATTGGGAAAGTCTGCGTAGGAAATAACAAGCGTAGAGTCTCTGCTAAAGTACTGTTTGATCAGGGCTCGCAAAGAACCTTTATTAGTCAAAATTAGCAACACAATTGTGACTCAAAATTAAAAATAAAGTAAAGTTGTCAATTTCAGGTTTCACAGGGCAGTTAGAAGCGCAAGAATATGGGTATGTAAAAGTAACTGTCAGGGACAGGGATAGATTTGTGACTATAAATGTTCTAGTGTTAGATGAACCTCCTTCAAACATCCACATGGATGGTATTGCTGCGTACCTAAATTACTTAGCAAAGAATAAAATTAAAGTGTCAGATCCGTCTATTCAAGATGTTGTGCCTTCTATAGATTTATTAGTAGGGGCAGATCAATTCGACAAACTAATAGACGGAATGGTGTCAATAAGAAGGATGAAATTCCTCAAGTCTAGTGGAGGTCTCATACCTTACGGTTATATACCTAGCAAACATATTGGAACACGGGAAACTTCATAAGTCGCTTTAGTAACTAATATAGGCGTAATACCATATGCTGAGGAGCCCGATGTGTCGGACTTGTGGAAAATGAACGCTTTGGGCATTAAGCCAGAGCAAATCGGTTACAGCGAACAAGATGTGATTGATCAATACCGCAATACCGTAAAGTACGACCGGAAACAGTATTGGGTGACGTTACCGTGGAAACCTAATCATAGGGAGCTAAGTAATAATTACAAATTGGCCGAGAGAAGACTAAATTTTAGGAGCAAAATTAAGGAATCATCCAGAAAAAATAGCTTTGTACGATGCAGTCATCAAAGACCAGGTAGAGAGGGAGTTTATTGAGAGGGTAGATAATGCAAAAGTCACAAAATCATCATACTAAATTCCCCATCTCTCTGTTTACAGGGAAAGCAAAACTACACCCCTTAGAATAGTATTTTACTTCAGTTCGAAAGGTAAAGGCGGTGTAAGTTTAAAGGACTGTATCCTGACTGGGCCATCATTAACCGAAAAGTTACTAGACTCCCTAGTAAAATTTAGAACAAGAAAATTTGCTTACACCGCAGGCATAAACAAGGCCTTTCGAAGGATAGGTTTAGAGGAAGAAGATAGAGACTATACTAGATTGCTGTGGCCGGTGTGTCCTAACGATTCAAACAGCGCTTTGGATACGTATAGATTTAAGCCCGCGTTGTTTGATGCGACAAGTTCTCCGTTCCTATTACAAATGACTCTAGATTATCATCTAGAGAAACAAACTAGACACAAACAAATAGCAGAAAAGATACGCCACTAAATTTATTGTGATAACTTATTGGGTACAAATGATGACGAATAGTCATTGTTAAAGTTTTATAGAGTGGCCAACGAGTTGCTGCAGGAGGCCAATATTCCTTTGCAGGAGTGGGCACCAAATTGCACCGAGTTAAATAAATTAATTGGGCCAAAGAGCGATAGGAGCAAGAAAGTATTGGGTTTAAAGTCAGATTCTACAAATTATAGAGTTACCGTTAAAAACCCCAATCTTAGACAGGTTTGCTTACTTTCTTAACTATCCCATTGAAAGAATTAGTCCCGGAAATCTGGATAAATAGTGTTGACTGGGATAACGAACTCCCGAGAGAAATCCTAAATAAGTGGATGAAAATTAGTAAGGAAATCGAGAATGTTGAATACCTTGAATTTCATAGAGCAGTCATGAGGGGGCAATCCAAATATGATCTCCACATTTTCAGTGACGCATCCCAAAAGGCATACGGCGCGATGGCTCACGCCACTAATTATGAGTCTGAGCCTATCCTGCTATTATCAAAAGCTCGTGTGGCGCTTATAAAAGAGCGGACTTTACCGCAATTAAAATTAACAGTGATGTATATTGCGGTAAAGATACTTAAATATCTAAAACGAACCCTAAACTCGTTTAACATTGGTACTAGTTACGTATGGACCGATAGCGAAGTAGCATTGCAGTGTGAATTGAATAAAGGTAGTAAAATAATTTACGTACAGAATAGAGTGGAAGATATGTCGCGAGACGACCCACAGTGCCTACCTAAACATCTCCCTACCGAACATAACCCTGTAGACTTATTAATGCGCGGGGTAACTGCCTCTAAATCAACGAGTTCTAGGTTCTGGTTTGCTAGTCCAGATTGGCTCAATCATAAAGAAAATTGGCCTCTCTAAAAGTTTAAACTAGAGGAAGCTATCACGGTAAATGTAGTTAGAAGTGAGTCGAGAGAGTACCTTATGGAGCCCAAGAGGAGCAGTAGCTGGGAAAAGTTAATAAGCGTTACGGCATTCATCTTCAAATTTACCAATAAAATAAGGAAGACAAAAATTTATATGACTCCACAACATTATTGGTTACAAGCTGTACAACATCACGCTTTTCCCAAAGTCCATGATTATTTAAGAAGTCCTGGTGACAGTCAACCTCCCCATGTAGTTAAAGAGTTCGGATTATTCAGACACGAGAATTTATTAAGATGTATGGGGGGAATAAGTAATTCAAATCTCCCATATCACACTCGTTACCCATTATTATTACCAAACAAAAACTATGTGGTCAATCTTCTAATTGAATTCCATCACAAGCAGTTGCAACATGCGGGTATACAAAAAACCTTATGTAAAATACGGGAAAGTTATTGGATTCCGCGAGGTTGACCATAAATAAAATCCATCCTGAACAAGTGTAATGTGTGTAAAAGAATAGATGGAGCTCCTTATCATTATCCACAACCCCCTCCTCTACCAAAAGAAAGGGTGGAGGACACAAAACCCTTCGAGATAGTTGGCGTGGACTATACCGGAGCGATCGCCATAAAGGGAAAGAGGGGTAAGGATACAAAAATATACGTTACCCTTTTCACGTGCGCTGCCACAAGAAATATTCATCTGTATGGTAAAACGATAGTACTGGACGATTTACGCACCCTAGTTGTGGAGATAGAATGCAGAGTCAACAGTCGACCTCTAGTATACGCGCATAACAGTCTAAACAAACCCGAAGCTCTTACACCTTCCCATCTAATTTATAGAGTGCGATTAGATTCAATAGTAAAGACTCCCCACGTAGTCGACCCATCGTATATAAGACTGTTCCTTTGAGCCAAAGATATTTTAAATTGTCTAAACTACTAAGGCAATGGCAGAACCAGTGGACGGGTAATTATCTAACTTCATTATTAAAAAGAAAGATGGGAAAGGGAAGTGTGGGAGCTAAGGAGGAAGTGGTCAAAAAGGGCGTGGTAATTATTCACTCTCATAAACATAGAGAAAATTGGCCTTAGGAATCATTGAGGAGGTATACAGAGGAAAGGATGGTATAATTCAGACCGTTAAACTAAAAACGAGATTGGGTAACGTAATAAGGACTGTGAATTGTCTGTACCCATTAAAGATTAATTGCTAGGTGGAGTCAAAGAATAATGATGCGGAACCCATCGATATAAATGAATCGCTTGAACCTCTTGAGCGTAAAAGCGAAGAGATGGCCAATATGCCTCTCCAAAGGCGGGCCGTGAAAGCGATGACTAACGCGGCCCCTCCAAATAAAACGGGGGGAAAAGAGACCCCACAGAGACACAGCAATAAAATCACGAAAACATTGGTTAGAGTTACGTGATCAAGGTGACATCTAAGTTTCCTCTATTGCCCTGCGGAGTCGGGTAGAGGAATAGCTCCAACGCCGCTCAGCGTGTCCTAAGAGGCGACTAAAGACCAAAGGTGGTTCAAAATTTAAAGATTTATGAGCAGTTTAATAGTTTGCACATTAAATTTGCATAAAATTAAATTTAAATTTAAATATTTAAATCATTAAATAAATATTCAAAATTTAATAGACTGGAATGTGAACTAATCTTAATTCAGTGTCACTCCACTTTATTTTTAAATTAATTAACAGATCAAATAATATTTGCTCTTTTCTCTCGGCCCGCAGTATGCCGTGTATTTCACTCCAGAAGTTTCGGAAAGGAGAATGGTAGATTTATTATTTTATTTTGGGTGGTTAAAATACCCCCAGAATTTACTGTTTAAATATTGGCTAATATGTGCATTCCTCGAGACAACCATCTTGTGATGCGGAATCCCAAGGAAAACGAGGAGCGAACTAGGTTCATGCAGGTAAATTTTATGTGGGCAGTCGTTGTCCGTTAGCCATAATGACCGTCACGCAAAACTCGCTCTACCTCATATCAATCAGCAATTAACCCGTTGATAATTCCTGTATATAAAACTTCCTCAGTGTTGTACAGAGCACAGAACCTTCTGTATTTGCCATAACTACTTATATTGATTTACGCGCGGGTAAGATTCCGTATGACCCTGTCTTCATCCTAACCAGCGGAAGTTAGCCCCCCACAGCAAGAAACCGCCATCATCGTTAACATGAGTCTTCTCTTTATATGTTGATTTCCGTTGTGTTATAGCTAATACGCTTTTTACTGAACCCTAGTGCGCTTGATAGGATTTCAACATAGTTTTAATTGATGCTATTATTTCCATCACTATAAATACCATCAAGTGAGTAAGTTATATTATACAATCCACTATTTTCTTAGTTTATCATTTATTTCTTTTTTGTTGGGAAGGTGGTTACCAGCGATCAGATTTTTCATTTAAATCCGCAACACCTATATTATCCAAATATGCCTTACTAAAAATGTAATGTAAAGATTCAATATTGTATTGGTTTGTAAATTTACATATATATTTGTATGTAAGCATGAAACCGTGAGATTCAAAGGAAGCAAAGGCCAAACGCTAGAACACCTCTTTGATAAGACTGCCCAAGTCGTGTCTCGAGATAAAATTATCAGACATTGAGGTTTAATTAGGAGACTGAATAAACACAGCTGCTGACCGTAAGAAGCTATGCAGCGAGAATCATATCAAATGGCAAGAATAGAGATTGGACCTAAAATGTAGACACGATATACATGCAACTTAGCTCCTTCATGGAGTGGAGAGTTGAGACTAATAATATGGACGCGGGACCTTTCTGGCCTTGTGCTCTGCATTTCGAGCATATATAAAGAACAGTCATAATAGGAAAGGAAGATAGAGATCAGATCAGACTACTTGTAATCACAATTAGTCGGATTACCATTGCTATTGTTACTTAGCTTTCACGCTCCCAGTTAATCACTGAGTCTTGTCTCGCCTTCATCCCGTATTCGCGTTGTTAATACTTATACATACGAGTCTTTGTTGAATACGCTCTGTAATTGCGTTGATAATAATATAACTTTCGTCATTTAAATAGTGTTTATTTTTGTAAATCCATCTTTGCCTTAAACCTTCGGTAAGCCCAGCCAAGCAAAAGAACACCTGAAAATTATTGATCTTTGGAGTCAGGTTAGTAAATCCCCGCAACCACACCCGTTACTTGAAAGTTAGGACCTCGTCGCGTCCCTAAGCTGGTGCCCGTCCTTTGCTTCCTGCAAATGGTGACCCATACCACCACTGGTGACCGCGTCATTCCTTAACCATAACTGGTGACCAGAATAATTGTCTCTACAGTCCAATCGAATAGAATAGCCTTTTTCAAATATGAGCAAATACCCTTGTTTATGATCAATATTTTGATTGGGAAATAATTTGATAAATCCCTTATGATTCAACTTCACGTGGTTCGAATTTTATATTTAAAGAAATAGGATTAAACACCTGACTAAACTCTAGTCTTCTATGGAGGTGCCTTTTTGATCCTGGCAATCACATGGAAGTTAATGATGATCGTCGATTTGAAGGACGCTGACTTTCTTCTACCCATCAGGAGGCGGCTTTTTGATCCTGGCAATCACATGGAAGTTAATGATGATCGTCGAATTGAAGGTCACTGACTTTCTTCTACCCTCGGGAAGCGCTCTACCATTTCTCCGCCTTTTTATGGCTACCTCTAAGTGCAAGGCTTCTTATAGCAGAAAAATATATGGCAAATTTTACAGGATTGTGTTTTCGATGTTGGCTTCGATATTTTTAGCTAAGTTAGGTTTATTTCTTCAAATTGAAAGTAAAAAATGGGGCTGGAAAAGGGCAAGATATAAAAATCTTCTATCAACCGATTCCTCTAAAAACTCATTTTTTTAGGGGCGTGCGAGTCTAGTCGCGAGCGACTCTACATCTCACCAAGTCAGTCGCTCGGTCCTCGTTTTGCTTTCTTTTGTTTATTAGCATTGTAACTATTCGGACAATTCTAACGAAATTTGAAAGACGTGTGTTATTTTCTGAACTCCTTTGAATGATATAATTGCCAAAGTCCTACCTAGGTTAGCCAGGGAATGATTTTGTTTTGACCATAACATCATACCTATTAGGCTGATTCTAACAAAATTTATAATACTTATTTGTTTCGATCATAGAATTGCCAAGGTCCTCTCAAAGTTAGTCCAGGAATTATTGAAAGTTGTAAAGTTCGAAAGGTCATAAATAGAATAAGTGAGAGCACGCGATCTTTTAATCAGCAGACCTTGTTTTTAGAAACTTGACACTTCTTTTAATAATCTTGAGTAGGATTTTATATTTAACGGAAATCATTGTTTTTCTCAGGTTCTAAGCCCTGTTATTTATTATGGTGAAGGAAAATAAAAGCTTGCGTTGGAAAGATTTAAAATATTCCGAGATATGAAATCTTTTAATCAGTAGAATTGTATTTTCTAGGTGTTATTTTTATAGCTACAATGAGTGGAACATTTTCCCGGTCATATTTTTATCCTATATTGTAGTATAATGGGATAGAATAAATATCATCATAAGGTACAAATTTAAGATAACTGATTTACTAGTGCAATTTCACGAGTTTTTCGGTTTCCTAGTTAATGAAGTCTAATTAATATTATTTACTTCTTTACATCATTGAACAGCTATGGGATCTAGCATATATATAAGTGTAATTTTTAAATACGAAATCAAATTAAGACTAACTGCTGTTTCAGCTGTTGATAGTATCTACAAAGTATTTAGGCTCTACATAACTATAATGAGAACTGCTAAACTTTGGTTCAATCAGTTTAGGAGGCCAGAAATTGACATTAAAGCTTAAACTCGATTATGGCACCAAGCTGTTATTTATTATGACGCAACATTGGTAGTATTTAGAACTAACCTACGATCTACGAGTCTCGCAATTGCTGAAGAATTTAAAATTCAGTAATCACCATATTACCCCATTTTAAGAAGAAAGAGGACGTTAAAAGGAAGAAAAGTGGGTTTCATACGAATTGAATGAAATCATAATGTTGAATTATGTTCATCCCCTGTTGTGGAACAGAATAACGATCCATTATTTTTTAAAAGAATTGTACCCTATGAGGAAAATTGGATCTTTTATGATGACAGGAATTTTGGTGTGGTGATTGGCTCGACAAGAATGAAAACTCAAGTTTATGCCAAAGCTTTTGTTTGATCAGCCATTCTCACCAAAAACATGTTTACAGTTTTGTTGAATAGTGAAGGTATTAATTACCCTTTTATTCATTTTGAAACAGGAGAAACAAAACCAAGATATTTGTATTATTGATAGATTGCAGTGATAGACACAGGTCTGGTTATGCAACACCTTGCAATACTCAATCGATATGTTTCAAAATTACATCATGAAAATGTCACGCCCCACTTCTTTTCAGATTGTATAATCAATAGCATCCTTCACTTCAAGACATTTCAACTACACTTAATTCCTTTAGTGAAATATGTGGTTTAATAATAAGAAAGACATAAATTGTACCTTTACTAAATTTGTAACAAAATTATCTAATTAATTTTATAGAAATGAACTACCATTAAATGATCATTGACAAAAAGGTTTGTGACGTAAATCGATTATATTTTGAGTAAATATTTGCTATTTTTTCTTTTATTCAATCCATAATTTAACATACAGAAAACATTTGATGTGAAAGAAAATAATAATGATAAATGGCGAGAGAGAGAAACAAGATATCAGCTTAATTTTGATATAATCAAAGGAATTTGAAATATGCTAAGAGGTTCCATCCTGTCTTAATTTTAATGTTTATTATTGAAATTTGTTTTCATACTTGCCAAAAAGCTTGACATAGTATATAATGCATCTTATTTGACCTTATCTCTGGAAGTGCAACGTGCACCCTACACAAAGGTATGCAAAGTTGAAGACAACAAGAGAGAAATAGCAGAAATGATAGAAATAACCTGTCAGATAAATAAGAAAAAGGAATAAAGCACATAGACAAGTGACAGACATTGTACAAAACACAAACAGCAGTGGCAGACATGTTAAAAGATTAATAGATCTCAAGTGAATATTGGCATAACACAAATAGTAAAACCATCTTAAACTAGGAACCTATACTTAATTGGAACTAGAAGATGACCTTGCAAAGAGTAGTCAAGGAATTAGCTCAATGGTTGAGGAAACGGAAGGTTCGTACTCTCGACTGTGATGATGAGTTTCGTAGTGTGCCTGAAGGCTATTTCATCTTACCGCCTCTCTCGCCACTATTAACGTAGCTCTTCAGTAATTTTCTGAAGTGAATAGTCAAGCAGTTTCTGGCATATAACAAGCGTTTTAAAAATTAAATTGTGAGTGTGGAGTTAACGCATAAGTGAGCAAGTGAGTGTCCAAACACGCAAATGACAAGCCAAGGGGAATTTCATTAATATTTCTCAATATTCTTTACTTATAAAGTTAGGCTATGCTTTTGCAATGATATATCTAAGCTTTTTGATGCAGTTGGGTTTACATGTAATCTACGTGAGTGGAGGCTCTTTTATTGACAGCTACTTAGGAAGCATTAAAGCTGTACTTCACCGTAATTCGAATGAGTTTCCATCCCTCCCCTTGGCTCATTCTGTATATCTCAAGAAGGACTACTACAGTCACAAGATCCTGCTCCAAGCTTTGAATTATGATAAGTATGCTTAGAGGTCATGGATACTTCGAAATATTATATTTTCAATGGATATCCACGTAGGTTTTATTTAATTTTCTGTCTTTCGAACAGGTCGGATAATAGAGCAAATTGCCACAAGAAGCACTGGTCAAAAAGGACTGAGTTCTCTGTCGGATGCAATAATGTCAAGCATGAACAATGGGTAGACACTCAAAAGGTGATGCTCTCTCCATTTCACTTAAAACTAGGTCTAATGAGGTAGGTGGTTTAGAGCTCTTAATAAAAACTCTGTGCCTTCAAGTACTTTCATAACAATTTTCACAAACTCTCTGAGGCAAAGATGAAAGATGCTGTTTTGATTTTACCACAAATCAGGATAGTCATAGCGTTCAGAATTCCTTAAAAATCTGACTAAAAAGCAAATGATGCCTGGAAGATATTTGTTTCAGTGTGTCATATATATAGTTTAGACAACCAAAAGAATTCCCATTATTAGCAACTGGTTGAGAACTTTGGGAAAAGCTATAGCCCAATGTGTTGCAAGAGTCTCAGAAGGTGGAAATACTTGGTTTATCTTAACATACTCAAGGAGAAAATGTGAACATACTCAGAGAATCAAGAGGAGAGATTAAATCAAAATATACTGAAGTATGAACATTGATACTAAGGAGTATATAATGAAAACATGATGGCAAACAAAATTTGGTGGACGTTTGGGAAGTTTCAATAAAATTGTCTAAATTTAATCCCTGGTTTTCTTTTTAGCACTAATATGGATGAAAAAAATAACAAATTTGGCTATTTGTAGTAATTATTTAATTATACAATATGAACAATATCACTTACTGGTCAAGAAGAAAAAGTGGGTTATATATTAGTGAAATTAAAAGGTGAATAAGGGAACGTACCGATTTTTATCAAATAAATCCCCCCGGAATTGTACAAATAAACGTAAAATAAGAAGGAAAAATGAAACTAGGAAAAACAACTAGCGTTGCTGGCAAAACATGAGCTAAAGCGTATTTATAGATATGCAAATAATCTTTAGCTAATTATTGAGTGCCTCTGGCCCCTTAGGAATTCCGATGGTGTCCTTATTGACTACCCTAATGACGCTGTGATGATAATATATTATGAGTTTTAGAATGATTTAACCCTCAAAGATATAGATAACACTTACGAGGCAAGACAATAAATTTTGGCGAAGAAACTACTACTATAAATATTATGAATAACTAACAATGAAAGAAGTATTATAACCAAATTATATTAACAAGGCGGCTCATTACGATAAAAGTTTGGTTTGCTATTTACACGAGTGTTGGCACTCGAATAAAATATAGTATTTATAAAATTATAAAAAACGAATAGATTAGTGAAATGGTCCGAAAGAGGGCAGATGCACTTCGACGTTTATGGGTATAAGGCAAAGTAGGTGGTCAAATTTTGACACAGTAAAAACGGAAATAGGATTTTGGTGCCTCTATCTCTAATGATCTAATATTGTCGAAAAAATCCATTACTAATGTGAAACATTGCCCATAAATGGGCGTTAGAGGTCTAAAACATAAGCTAGACTTTTTGCATTTAAATCGAAAGATATTATTGATAGCTTATACCTATAGCTTGTAAACTTCATTTCACAGTAGAGGTCTGGACTCCATCCATGCACAAAAAGACATTGTAATGTTAGAACGGTTCGAGTGACGCGCAATGAAACTCTTTCTGTAATTTAAAAACAGATCGTCCGAGAAAGGCTGAGACATCTCAATTTACATTCAATCAAACAGCAGCATCTTCGCAACCAACTTATTGATGTATTTAAAATACTAAACAGGTTTACTAATGTAAAATATGACACTATATTTGCAAAGATAACCGAACGGCAAGTCCAAATTACAGTTTCAAAGTGGTAACCAACATAGTTAAAATTGTGATAACACAAGAATAATACCCTTATGTAAATGATCGCTTAGCAATTTCGCGAAAGCTCTACAGTAAATATTTCAATGACTATTACTTTAAAATAACAATTGTGAAAATAATTCTTAATAAGTGGCCTACTCTCTTCTACTTATCCTAAGCTTCTGAGATCCAGCCTTTTTCGTCTTTTGGAACTGGCCTTGAGTGTACCTTAAAGTGTGGGCTAGTTTCTAATTCTGCACTTCTGATGCATGTGTCAGTAGGACAACATCGATTTCTCAGTTGATTGAATTACTAAACTTCTCCTGAAGCAGTTTGGTTCGAAGACGCTATCATATTACAGGGTGATAGGATCAGACTTCCTTGAGGCGCGACAAATGTTAGATTTATTTTCGATGGAAGATGGCCTGAATTTTCATCCATTTTTGTCGTCTTGAAGAAACGTCCACTAGGTCAGGCGGACTGTAGGAAATAATATATTCCAACTCCAGAACTTTAAATAGCGCTTAAAGCAATTTTTAAGTCTGGTGCTACTTTAAAGAGGAAAGAGGTGCTTAATCCTTGAACTTTGTATATTCACTATGACTGGGCTAATTATATATATAGTTCTTAGGATTAAATTATATTTACACAGCTTAAGACCTATTGTAAAAATCTTCCGCAATTGAAATTTATCACAAAATCTAAAGCGTTTGAGAGTACAAGAAGAAAATAAATAGACATAATAAAATCGGATAGAGAAGTAAGAAAGTCGTTAACACATGAACAGTCGAATAACACAAACTTAAATAATAGAATGCAAGCCCTTCCAATCTCTTGCGTTATCAACCATCGTAAGAGCGAAACGAGGCGTTTGGCTAGACTTGAGGAAACCCGAGATAGTTACACGCATTTTCACCATGAATTTGTGACATTCTCACGGCGGCGAGAGGGGACAAGATCGGAACTTTAAACATGTATATACAGGTAGAGACATGTAGACAAATTAGATGATTACAAGTAAATTAAACATGAATATAAATTTAATTCGATAAATTATAGTTAAACATGAATAAAGTAGAATTGCTGGTCTCTTGGTCACGAATATTGGTTTAAATTATATTCCGCAACTCCAAAGCCAAAAGACGAGTGAGGGGATTCGAAAAACCAACAGTAAGGTTCTGAAGAAATGATTGTGCCTTGATTAACAGTAAAGGCTTATACTATTGTATTTTTAGACTCAATTGTCTCCTGTAGCGAAGTTTCCGATAACCTAGCCTCTCTGCTACAGACAATGATTTAGAAGTTCTCTATCTTAGGAACGAGGATCAAAATTTCATCTACGCAACTATTTAATTCCTTACTACTACTTTCAAACTCTTTTTGTAAGGCTTACCAAGTGCTTTCCGAACACTGTGTACCAAGAAACCCTAGATAGATAAGAAATCCATTTAGTATCAGGAAAGCTGCAGGTTGTATCTAGAGAATTTAAATATGTTTACGCTGCTCGAAATGTAGCCGCGTTATCAGAATATATGGCGAAGAGAACTTAAAACCTCGCTGTGATTTTACGAAATGGGTCTAGGAAAGGAGGCTGCCCTCCATCCTCAACCAATTGCCGATGAATAGCTCACGTGGTCCTACAAGTGAGCAATACAATGTAAACTTTTCATTCTTTCTATCTTTCCGAACTGTGAGAACACCTGTATAATCAATCCCGTTTGTTTAGAACGGTGGAGCAACTAATACGTGTACATTGGATAAAGGAGGCTGATATGGCATAGTATACTTCACATTTAACAGCTTACGACAAATAAGGCATTTACGCGTGATTCTTTTAATCACGCGCATGTCTTTCTAAATCCAGTTCGCCGATCTACCTATTGATCAACAGAAGAGAGTGAGTACATGATAATTTTGTGCTGTTTGGGAGATCAGAATAGGAAAGCCCGCTATCATAGTCTACCATTCCTTCCTGTATAATTATGGACAAATGTTTACTCCGATTTGAATCCGATTTATGATAACCGTTAGTCAATTTTTTCCATTCTTTCTAATAATTCACTTTATCTTCCGTTTTAATCCAGAAAGTGATAGTTCTTTGTTCTTCAGGAGTGATATTATGGCTGACATTTTCTGTTAAATAAGAATTAAGGGTCCCATTACTTTCGTTCTGGAGTAAAATCCTGATTCAAGATAGTTATCTTCAGCAGTTTAGATAATGTGCTAGAACTATTTATTTTAAAGGCTGACTCGTTAACCACTGTAATTTGAAAAGCGTAGGTAGCAGGTGGTAATATGGTAAATTCAGGCAAAGTTCACTATTGAGCACCCATTCAGGACCTTTAAACCATGACGAATCGTGAATTGTTTAATTGATTCGCCTCGCGTTAATGTTCGCATAGGTTTATTTTAGAATTAACGCGTCTCCATACGTTTACCTGCAATGAATTTATAATATAGTCTATGTTGTCCTTGATTTACGACTCATGTGTTATTAGACACTAGTTATTGAAGAACGATTTGGCAATCAGTCAACATATTAATACATTTTAATAGTCTCACTAAGAGCAGATCGTAATTTATTATCATTCACGATGCAAATGAATCAGAGGTTAGTTCTAATTTTGGGATGGATATAAAATTCCTGACTATTTTGGCTTCACCCATGAAAAAAAACTTGCAATCTACAATAGAAAAATTCCTCATAAGCCTTCGTGCTACTATCAATAAGTCAGTGGAGTTCAATATTCCCAGATTGTAAAATTTGCTGGGGGAAGGTAAACTCCAAGCTTTGTCTCGAGAGTGGACATAAATTATCCTATATTGTTTGATTTAGAGTACAAAGGGTCATTATAAGCCATTTTTCTCATAGATCTTTCATAAACAACATTGTATTAATATTATTTGGGATAGCATACCTGCCGGGTCGTAAATACAGGCCAGGGGTTCTAAAACCTCCCTTTTCCTTCTAGCTGCTACAAACAATTCTTTATTTTTAATATATTAATCTAAACCAAGAACCTTCCATCGCAACCTTTCGGTAAACTTCCGGAGCGATATCGAGGTCAGACTGGAGCCGAAACACCATTTAGCGATATGGCGCTAAAACCACCACCTCCTTGTCTTCTGTGACAGACTCAGCATCACAAAACAAAAGAGCTTCCGGTGGTGTCGTATATTTTCTCCAGCCCAGGAATGATCAAATGAGTATTCTCAAAGCATTCGGGACCCGAGCTGTATCCACGCCGCTTTCACGCAGTACTCCCAAAGTACTCAGGCAGCATCTCGAGAGGTCAGTGAAATCATCCAAGGACAATGCGCAATTCTTGAGCGACAACCAGCAGCCTTAGGGGTAGCAGGCAGAAACAATTTTTCAGAACGACAGAGGTCAAGGACGAAGCTACGCTTCTCCGAAAAGAATACTTCCCAGAGTGACTACTCGAGGTCTCCTCCAGAAAATCGTAAGCTATTACATTTTCTTTTTCATCGTCGAAGAGGTGTGATGCTCTTTGACCACAAGTCTCACTTCTTAGTCTCCTCCCGAACCCTCTCGGGTAATTATTGTGCAGCGTATGGCCCATATAATACCATTATTTGTAAATTCAACTCAATTTTAATTTGCCAGACGATTAACGTAATCGTTTAAATGTATCATTCTCGTTAATCACATTTGTTGTTTGTATGGTATTAAAGTTTATTTTGTATCACTTGTTTATATCCTATAACCACCTGAAGCCTGTTAAAATAGTATGCAAGTCTGCCAATATTAAAAGGAAGACGGTCCCTATATTTGTTTGTGGCCTCCTTCCACAAAGTCGAGGGAGGGCAGCCAAGGTCAGGAACGACTGCCTTATCTTACGACAACTTTAAAATAAAATTGACAAGCATTCAGGAGAAATTGGCTGCCTGCTGGAAGAGTCGAACAAAATGTATCGTTATTTGAATGTTCTGACTAAATTATATGATTGTGACGGAATTGATTGTGCCTTTTTAATTTTGGCAATACACGTTAAGGGTAAAGGTTTAAATCGAATGAGAATATGTTACTCCTTGTTGATTATTTTAATGATGTAATAGTATTTAAACAGTCGAACAATCGTTTAAACCTACGTTACAAACAGACAAATAAAACGCGTAGGGGAGAAGTTGGTGAATTTTGCCTTATGCTGTAATGAGCTAAATAGTAATATTTTGGTATTCTCTATATGAGGGGTACTCGGCCTCTTTTCCTATATGTATAACTTCTTAAGTTGCTTCAGAAAAATGTCATTATATACCTGCAAAACAGAATGGTGATTTCGCGTCAAGTTGGCTACCATATTTAGAAGAGAAGATTTGGTTATGCAATAACTATTAGAGATATTGGGTCGAATTATTTTCTATGGTAACCCTACAACGAATCTACCCTCTCTGATATCATCAGAGGATTTGAAATCCTAGTACATCCTTTCCTCTGCCAAAGAGCTGGTTTTAAGAGCGCGTCCAAAGCGATCCATATCCCAGATGACCTAGATATCATCTTTGGCTGATATCTCTATTTGAGGTCGTGGGTTTCCTTTCAAGATCTTTAGTGACAGAATTACGAAATCGGAGGTTCCTTTAGCCAGAGGCAAAAGATCGACTTTAGAATTAATGTATGTTACGTATTCCTAAAGAAGAATTTCATGTAATAATTCATGCTAGAATTCTAGTAAAAATACGGCGTAGATTTTCTGAAGTTTGACCGAAATCTTCGACTTCATAAAAGATAGAAGCAAACGAAAATAAAAGAGAACACCTAAACAACGAATCCAACTTCACAACACCAATCTAATAGCCAAACAAAAACGTGAAAATAAAACGATTTTGTTAGATAAAACAATACCAAACAAAATCAACGCAGTCGAGTGATCGCACGGATTTTTTCGCAATTAGGCAACTTAATTTTCCGAATAAAAATTATTCCGTTTATCATCACTTTCCTTGCGGTATGATTGATTTATTTCCTTCATTCTCTCGCTTTTATGAGATATATAGATTGTATATTCAGAGTGTATTTATCTCTTTCTCGTTTGTCCTTTGAATTCACAATTAATCTGTCTCTCTTTCAGTCCTTGCGACCCTCTCGGCGAACCCTGCCTTAAAAACTTGTCTATTCGAGACAATTTTTCTTCTCCCACATAGTCGAGTGGGCTAAGGCGTGGTTTAATTGAGATCAAAGCTGTTGCTCGCTGCCTCAGTGTATTTGGTTTGATCCTCACTTCTGCAATGAATTTTTCACAATAACGAAAATTAATTTTTCCAATAAAAATTATTCCGTTTATCTTCAATTTCCTTGCGGTATGGTTGACCTATTTCCATAATTCTCTCGTGTTCATGAGATATATACAATATATATATATATATATATATATATATATATATATATATATATATATATATATACAGTTTAGCACTGAATTAAAAAAAGTCATTAGAGAATGCGCACAAATATCGTAAATACGTGAGTAGGCTTCATTTGAATACATTTTACAAAATTATATTAGACCTATGCATAATTCTAGGGAATGACGCCTCAACTGTTTTTGCCCAAAAGTTTACTTTTAATCTGTTTCATATTTCTGATTAATTTGTCCATATTTATTTTTCAGGGTGAATAGCATTATTAACACTTGAGTGTAGTACTTTCGAGCTATTGTTTTGGCACTGCTATCTCTATTGATATAACGTCATGCATCTGAAAAAAGAAAGATTAATGGAGTTGATTCATGAAATAAGCATTCCTGAATATAATTTAGCATCGATTAACATCACGTATAGGTAATTGTCACCCGTAAGGGGTGCGGCGATTTGCCATCCTAGCCGCCGTGCTCACGGGACTCAGCACCCCGACGACTCCAGCTAAGCTTCTTCTCCTGCCTTCAAAACACTTGTTTCCTTGCTTTTCATACAACCTCTCCCACAACTTTATCTGGTCAGCCTCTAATTTCACAGGGTAGATGCTGAGCTTCTTCTCAGCCAACAGTCCCGCATCGGGGCTGAGGGCGGAGGAGACAATGTTTCCTAACCCCTGAGCTCAGGTCTGGGATGGATAGTTTTTAACAACCTGCTTCATCCCCACCCATACCTTCCTCACATCCCTTTCCTTTCCTCTTCACACTCAGTTTTACGCCGTCTTTAAGGTGAAGCCGCGATGCCGATGGACTGCCAGGCCACCATGCGGGAGGGGTGGTCCTAAATGGCGGCGCCTGGCTCTGCCAGGCCTGTAAGCACCTCTTGCAGTGCGAACAACTGCGATATGTGATGAGCTATTGCGTCCCGTGTAAAAATGAGGATCACCATGCCCATGTATGCAAATCAAATAAAAAAACTAAAATCTCTCCCCATTCCCCCTTGTACATCGACGGAGCCACCCTCGGGCAGCTCCACCGAAAAAAAGGAGGTCCACCCCCCCCCCCCCTGTGCTTGTGCAGGGGACCCTCTATATCTCTCTAACCGGAGAGGAGGCTTACTCCTCTCCTTCGCTTACGAGTATAGGAGACTCCACCCTCACCCCCTCCTCTGGAGGTGCTTTCGGGCACCTCCCTTTTTCCAGCAGCATTCCCCTCTGTTCTTTCCAATGGGACTGCCAAGAAAGCAAGCAGGCAGCCCTTAGCCAGAAGCACCACATCGAAGCGGCTTGGCAGGGCAAACCCACTTAGGGGGGGGGGGAGGGGATCCAAGCCCCATCAGTCGCTTGCCTAGAAAGACCTGCTGGCAAGAATATTTAACCTTGCCGGGGTCAAGGCCTGTGCCTCCCCACACAAGTCTATTGACGATACTGACAACGGGACCTGCGATAACTTAGGGGGGATGGCCAACTGAAGGCTTTCCCTGAGATAGACATGGTCCTTGAGGAAAACCAGCCTCAGACGGTAGAGCCTTGCATGAGGGAGGGGAAATCCGGGCTCGGCGCCAAGCACCGAAACCGAAGCGCCCCTATGCAAGGTCCATCTCAAACGGCTAGGGTTTCCGAGGCAGTACAACAAGGGGAGGGATCTCGTCCGACCGGTGCACCCACGACTACCGGGACCTTCTCCATTTCGGAGAAGGACCTGGCTGAGGCCAGTCCATCTGTACTGGGGGCTCCTCCCGGCGGAGGTGAGAAGCGGGTTCATTTCCCGCCCACCTCTCCAAAAAATAAAAATAAAAAGACTCGGGGCTCCTCTCCGTCCGCGGGGCTACGGGGACGGATGAGTCTGATGCCACTTTGGCAAACGACCAAACCAAGATCGGCACATCCGGCCCCTCTGCCCCTCCGGTTGCGGAGCCCCTGACTAAGGCCAAAAGTGCACATGGCGGAGCCTCGATGACATCGGGGCCCCTCATTAAGAGGTTACCTGGCGTTTTCGAGCCCGCTGGCTTCAAACGCTTCCTTGTTATTCGATCCACTGATGGCGCCATGTTGGCCAAGGGCAACATAATTTTTTAGAGGAGAGGATTAGCTAGTGCAATTGGTAGAGAGCCGAAGGTGACCCGTTTCTCGGACGGGAGCCTCCTGTGACGGTTTCCCGTAAGGCGAAACGGCCACGCGCCTCCACCGAGTCGTTAGACTCCCTGAAGGCAATACCCCTGAAGTTGGCCGCTAGACCATCTTCCGGGGTTCTCAAAGCTGTCCCCCGAAAGGAGGACGCCTAGTAGTGGAGGGAGAGGCTCGGAGACAGTGGTTCCTCGAAAAGAGGGCCCTCGGCCTCCGAAGCCGCAACGCTCGCCTAAGGTTTTGAGGCGAAGTGAGGAAAAGACTCGCATGGTGACCCCTCCCCCTCTAATAAGTCCTCGAAGGCGACAGCGCCTTCAGCGATTTGTCCAGCCAAAAGCGCCTGGGTACTTGCCCCTGGGTAGCGTTCGGCTATTCCCGTGAGGGTCTTCTGCTCGAGGAGGGCCCCCGCGTATCTTCCGAGCTAGGCCTTGAGGGCATATTCCTTCAATGGAATTGCCGGTGACTCCGGACCAACTGGGAGGAGCTGCGGAGGCTCGTCTCGTCCCGTTCCCCGTTAGCTATTTTTTTGCAGGAGACCATGCTAGGTGCGTGGCCACTGCCTGCCCTCCCGGGGTATAAGTGTCCTGACACCCCATCACCGTGGGATGGCCGGGCTGGGGGATGCGCAGTTTACACCCGGCATGATGTCTCCGTTCTTCCTTTCTCTTTGGATACCTCTTTTCAGTCAGTTGCTATGCAGCTGCACCTGGATAGAGGTATACTATCAATTCTGCGTACAATCCACTGTCAGCTGACTTCGACGTGGGGAACTTCCACCGCGTTGTGGCACGGTTGCCTAGGCCCTTTCTCTTGCTTCGAGACCTGAATGGCACGCATCCTCTCTGGGGAGATTACTCAATAAATCCCAGGGGACAAGTCCTTGCCGATCTGATCGAAGAGCTTGAGATGGGTGTCCTAAACGTGGATGAGTTTACGCATCACTGTCCGAGAACCGCTTCATTTTCTTGCCTTGACCTATCTTTGTGTTCTTCGGATGCACAGCCTCATTTTGATTGGGGGGTTGTCGATGACCTCCATGGTAGGTATCACTTTCCCATTCAATTATTATTTTCTGGGCAAATTCCGCCTGAGAGCCCACCTCGGTGGTGCTTGGCACGGGCGCGGTGGCCTGCATTTTAGGAAATGAATGAATTCTCTATCTCAGTTGAGAAGTTTAGGTCGGTAGATGAGGCCGTTGAGTTTTTCTCCTGCAACCTCATCGCCGCGGGCCTGACTACTTTTCCTAGGACGTCTGGCCGTTTCACACGCCGACCACTGCCATGGTGGTAAGCCGAGTGTGAGACGGCCCTCAAACAGAAGCGTTGTACCTACATGCGCTATAAGCGCTGCCCGAACGATTTCACTGTCGCTGAATTTCGTCGGGCTATGGCTAGGTTTCGGTATATTTCAAAGCACGCCCGCTCATCTTCTTGGTGTGCATACGTGTCTTCACTTAACGGGAGTACCCCTTCAGTAGAGGTGTGGAAGCGAGTCATGAGGATTCGGAACAAGTTCTTGCAGGACCCCCCTCCCGTTCTCCAGGAGAATGGGATCGCAATCTCGGACCCCGCGTCCGAGGTGGAATCCTTCGCGACTGCTTTTTGTGCATTCTCTAGCCGGGATGCTGCTCCGCCAGCATTCAATGCACTTAGTCATGTCGCCGGAGGCTGCCGGATGGACTTTACCTCTAGAGGCGTAGACCCTTCAACGACAAGTTTACTGCGAGTGAGTTGCGCCCCGCTCTCGCTTCGTGCGCGGACACCGCTCATGGTCCGGACGATGTCCCGTACGCCATGCTTTGACACTTGGGTGAGAGAGACATGGCCTTTCTGTTAGATTTGTTCAACAGGATCTGGGTGTAGGGTCTTCTCTCAGTTTCCTAGCAAATCGCTACTGTGCTCGCCTTTCGCAAACCGGGGAGAGATCACTATACTTCTACCGGTTTCCGCCCAATATCTCTAACCTCTTGCGTGTGCAAGTTGATGGAGAAATCGGTAAATGTTAGACTAGCCCTTTTTTCTGGACAGTGGAGGCCATCTGTCTTCTGCACAGTGCGGCTTCCGCAAGCTCCACTCCACGTCGAATGCTCTGCTCCGCCTGGAAAATGCCGTCTGCGAGGCTTTCCTTCGGAGACAGCACTACGCCACTGTGTTTTTCGATATGAGGAAGGCCTATGATAGCGCCTGGCAATACAGTATCTTGACGACTCTCCACACGATGCGGGCGAGGGGACTCCTTCCAGTCTTTATATCTAAATCTTTGCTGCTAGACCGTCGATCCCACTTTCGGTTGGGGGGCACTTTCTCCTGCTCTAAGAAGCAGGAATAGGGTGTACCGCAGGGAAGTGTACTCAGTGTCACACTTTTTGCCCTGAGCATCTACGGCATCACCTCGGTGCTGCCGGAAGATGTTCTCGCTACGCTCTACGTGGATGACCTTTCAATCTCTTTTGGCGCGGCCCAGATGCCAACTCTGGAGCGTTGACTCCAACAAGCATTGAATGCGTCTCTTACTATGCTAAGGCGCACAGGTTTTGATTTTCTTTAGCCAAGACTAAGGTGTTGCACTTCTGGCGCCAAAAACGGCTTCACGCCGACCCAGATTTGTTTCTTAATGGGGTGCACCTGGATGTGGTTGAGTCGCATCGTTTCTTTGGTCTTGTATGTGACCGACGCCTCACCTGAGTGGCTCATATTCGCAGCCTTAGGGTCTTCTGTAGCCGTGCCATGGATATTCTCCGTTACGTGACGTTCAGCGCTTGGGGTGCTGATAGGGCTACTGCCTTACTTTTCTACCAATCCTTTGTTGGTTCCAAGCTCGAATACGGATGCGAGTTTTATGCATCCGCAGCCGAGCGTGTATTGCGCAAGGTGGACTCGATCCACCACACCGGCCTTCGCTTGGCGACCGGTGCCTTCCACACTTTCCCCATTGAGAGCTTGTTGGTTGAAGCTGGGGAGATGCCACTCGCTCTTCGCCACGTGCAGTGCATCACTCGCCTGTACGCGCGAGCAAACCCCCTCCCTCAGTCGCCAACAGCTCTCACTGCATCCACAGCTGATCTCGACGGTGCCTATGCCGCCGAGAGACGCCAGTCATACCTTAAGCCCTTTAGGTTTAGGGCTAGGAAACTCCTTCGAGAGGTAGATATAGCTCTCGGGCCGGTGGCTCTTCTGGTTCTGCATAGGACGTTACCCTAGAGGGTACCACATTTGACTATTTGTCGCCACGCTTATGCTCCCAAAGCTTGTACAGCGCCGGAAGTATTACGTTCGAACAATTTGGAGAACACCTCGTGTCACGCTGGAACCGTGCCAGTGTATATAGATAGCTCCAAGTCCCAAGAGGGGGTCGGCTTCCACGCCGTATCCTCTTTGTTTGAAGTCAGCATGGCTCTGCTATGCGCTGAGTCTGTCTTCACGGCCGAGCTGGTGGCAATACACCACTCGGTACGGGAGATTACGCGACGTGCCCGGTTCGGAGACCGGATTGTGATCTATAGCGACTCACAAAGCACCCTGAGTGCTCTCAGGGGATTGAAATCTCCACATCCCCTGGTTCGCGATATCCGTGACGCCACGGTTTTGGCGAGCCGGGCAGATGTCGAGATTATCTTCAGCTGGGTTCCTGGATATGTAGGAATTGCGGAGAATGAGCGCGCCGATGAGGGCGCCGAAGAGTCCGCGAGGACTCTGCGACCGGACCAGCGTTTCGCTCTTCCTTACACAGACTACATGACAGGAATACGGGCAGCCTTTCGGACTGCTTGGCAAAGAAGATGGAAGACGCCGAAGGGAACTTAAAGTTGCGTACCATTGCACTGTGACAGTTCCCATGGACGGATTCGTGCACTTTGACTTGTGGACTTCTTGACTTTTGGGGGATGGGGAGGCCGGGCTTTTCCCCTTTATTAAAGTAGTTTTTATTTTATTTTTTGTTTTTTTGTTTTCTCTGTAGGTTGCACGCTCCTGTGCCGGGGTGAGGGGGACCTCCCCTCGACGTCGAAGATTGCTTCCTAATTATTAAGTTTTTCCAATTTTATGATTGTTATGTTTTCACATTCTTATTTTAAAGTATCCTAGTTCTAGGCTGTCGTGTGTCCGGCGACTTATACCCAAGTGGGCAGTCGCCAGATGGGCTGTGAAAAAAAAAATTGGTAGGTAATTGTCGGATTTAATTACGATGCAGAAGATTAGGGATAGTTGGTTATCTATTTTTTTTGTTTTTTGTAATTCAACATGTGAACGACTAATATTCACGAGAGAACGCAAGGACTGTTGTATCTTTCCTTCTTCTAGATCAGCCATTTTAACTCTATGCCAGGCAAAGTGTCAGTATAATAGGCTTGCAGTTTCCTTCCTTTCCGTTGGAAAAATACCATGAAAAGCAATACAGAACTTACTAAAAGCAAAAGAAACGACCCCACACAACCTAACATTGCTCCACACAAAATAATAAACCTAACCAACACTAAAACCCAACCAAACCCAAGCATTATTGTTTTGATTTAAAACAAGCATCAATGCCAATATGGCATCCGGTCTCTTATTCTTTATAACATCATACGAATATCTCTTATATAATAGCCTTTGCCTCTTTCTGCAAAATAAAAATATTTCTATAAGAAAGTGCCTTCAAATCCAATAGAGTCGTTAATCTATAGAATTAGTGACGCATGGCAAATTTTGAGTAAAATATATCTGATCTTCACATTTTTTGAGTATTTTGAAAAATAAAATTTTAAAGGATACTGATGTTTTCTATTATACGGATCATCTATGTCGCTTTCTCCCTTTTATCCGTTTTCAATACCAGCAATTTCTTGGCGAAATCTTTCAACATGTTCATCGCTAAATTTTGCTTCACTCTCTGGAAGGAGGGACAGATGGGAATGAAGCAAATGGAATTGTAGAAATATATTACAGCCTAAATTCTTATATGAATAAAAAACTTTAGATACGAGTTTTGTAGTAATCAACCCTGTAATTAACGAGCATCGGATTACATTAATAACATGAGTTGACGAATTTGAGGGAGAATAAAGATCACTTTATTTGCTATCGCTTCAATAAAGTTTGGAAATTACCTTTTGAGATATGCACAAAAATATCTTAGAGAATTACTTTGTAGTTGCAATAACATTCGAAGGCTTAAATTTGTTGGACAGTTATTTTAATTTCATCTGCTATCTAAAGAAAAATTTAATATATATACTTGTTTTATATCGCTTCGGAATTTTAGATATTCTCAGCTCACTATGGTTAAATCTATTTTGGAAATTTTGCTTGATCTCAATTCTAAATATGTTAATAAACAAGTATTTCGGACGTTATACTATTTACTAGTTTCATCATCCACCAATAATAGAGCCAAAAATAAATAAATACCTCAGATACAAACTAGGAATGCAGAGATAAAATACATTTTAACTATGCTTTCTTAGCTCGTATCATTTGTAATTAATTTATTGTCCTCTTCTATCGAAGGAAGATTAACGTACTCCCTTTGTCAAAATTTCTCTCTAAAATATACTAAATTATTTAAATTAATACAACGTTTGTCCAAACACAAAAGTTTCTACGTTTAGCCTTTCTTGAGCCTATGACATTCAAGTGACATCAAATTCTGCTCAAAACTCAAAAATTACTCTTTAGAATGACATTTGTTTTACTAATTCAAACATTGTTTCCATAATTTATTTATTTTCTCGTCATGAGTCCCTTCCTATATGTTGCAATTATGTCTAGTAAAAAAATAAACGCCATCGACATACTATTGTTGGTATAGGAGTATAAGTGCCTTGGAATTAAAATAAGCATCGCTAAGAAACAATACGGAGAACCACCAATAACCTCTACCTCCAGGCTCTTTCACTAGCTTATCATCTTCTTCACAACACCAGAATTAAAAACTCTTAAGTTTTTGTTCATTAAGCGATTAAAGAAAGAATTTTGTATCTATTTATTATATTTTATCAGACTTTTATATAGATTTACAGTTCTTATTTTTTAATTTTCTTACTGTCGCGTTTTACTTTCTTCTCTTTTTATTTTTTTTATATTTACTCTCTCTACGGCTTATTTCTTGACTTAATGTGAGGTCGTGGTCTCCTTGCGTAGTCTAAAGATACGAGGGGCGGTCAATAAGTTTTGCGAATCGGTAGGGAAAAACAGAGGAAGGGGGATGGCTGTTTGTGGGGGTGTTAGGACAAGTTAGGACAAGTCATGACCTACAGCCGCACGCTCCTGGCTCGTCTATTTAAGCAGTAGTAGCTGATCGCAGATCGTCAGTCACAATTTTTCAACAATGGAGAAGGTTGAGCACCGCGCAGTGATCAAATCTTTGACCAAGAAAGGAAAAAATAAAAAAGAGATCCATGAACGCACGTTGCAGTGTACACTGACACCGTCCCTTCCTATGAAACCATTGCTCGCGGGTATAGGGAGTTCCACCATGGTCGTGAGGCCCTTGAAGATGACCCCTGTCCAGGACGCCCGTCAGACGTGACCAACGAGGACAATGTGGCCCGTGTGGAGAGGATCATCCTCGAAAATCGACGGGTGAAGGTCGAAGAAATCGAGCGAGAAATTGGAATATCACATGGAAGTGTTATCAACATCATCCACGACAATTTGGCCATGACCAAGGTCTCTGCCCGTTGGGTCCCTAGAAACCTCACGCCCCATGATCGACTTCAACGTCGTCAAAGTCCACAAGTCCAGAGTTGCACAAGCTGCCCTGCGTGAGTGCGGATTCGAGAAGCTCAACCATCCCCCCTACAGTCCAGATCTGGCCCCTAGCGACTACTTTTTATACAGCCACCTCAAGGCTGCACTGCGTGGACGCCGGTTTGGGGACGATGAAGATGTCCAGTTCTCCGTCCAGGAGTGGATTGAACAGCAGTTGGGAGATTCTGGTTGTCGGGAATTCGAAGCCTCAGGGACAAGTGGCGTCAGTGCATTGAAGTCGAGGGTAGTTATATTGAAAAATAATAAAACACTTTTCCTTATATCTCGTTTCCTTATATCCAAATTGCAAAACTTATTGGCCGCCCCTCGTAGGTTGGAATAATTGTTTTTTTCTCTTAATCAGCCCGTAAAATATTATTGTTTCATTGGTTTAAGCCTTATCAAACAATGTGGCAACCGTGCTTTTCTTGTGTGTGGCTGACTCAACTGTGTGGAAATCTAACATCTTGTACTTATTTGTCTTTTTTCCTTTACACAGTAGTCCCTAGAATTACTTTGATATCCCACTGGGTTGTGACATCTCGTAAGAGAAAAATGAAGCCTAATTTGAATTGTATCTCAGAAAAGATACTATTAATATTACAGTGAATGTCGAGCAATTCTCTCATTTTAAGAAACACAAACGTGTCGTCGAGATACCTCAACCACAACATAGAATGGGCAAGTGGACCGGTGAGTGCCATCTTTTATAACCTTTGCATGAGAGGTTCCGCAATGACGAGAGAAATATATGAACCCATTGGCGTGCCATTCTTCCAATTACTAATTTTCCTCTCCTCCAGGAAGACGGTTTAATCCAGTCTGAAGTCAAGGATATATAGCTACTCATTTTTAGTCAGCTTTTTATCACGCAAAAGTATTTTGTTACCATGAATGACAATGGATCTCCGATCTCTTTTAAGACCACGGGGAAGTCTCATAAATAGGACCGTAATGCCAAGTGACACGATTACTTCTTTCTCCTGCAGTATGAGTGCACTTATCATCTCTATGTAGACTTAAAGAATCTGTGGGTATAGGCCAAGGCCAGTGATCTAAACTCTTCCACTAACCACTTGGGGATGCTGTATTTTGATATTCCCCTAAAGGATACGATATTTGTAAAGAAGACTTCTCTTTATGGATAATCGGGTTTTTGAGAAAAGCAGTATCATCTAATTTTATTGTTTTAACAATGAGATCATAACTATTCGGCCGATTCTAAAAAAATTTAAAATCATTATGTTGTTTTACATTCTCATTCAAAGGATATAATTGAAAAAGTCTTCTCAAAGTTATCCTGAAAATTATTTTGTTTTGGCAATAACATCATAACTTTTCGGCTGATACTCTGCTAGACTAGACTAGGCTATAATATGCTATACTCCTCTAGGCAAGCCTACAATAGGCTATGCTATGCTAGGATATTATAGACTATATATAGTATGCTGAGCTATGCTATGATATACTGTACAAGGGTAAAATATACTATGCTAATTTAGGCTATAATATGCTATGATAGGATAGCATATAGTATATATTTTAGGATAGACAATAATAAGCTATACTTGACTAGGTATAATAGTGTAGTATAGGCTATACACGTCTAGGATAGTTAATTTTAGGCTAGACTAAGCTATACTAGGCTAGCAAGGGCATAAAAGGCTATACTAGGCTATTATACGCTATGTTATGCTAGGTTGGGCTATGATATGCTACACTAGGCTAGTCTTCAGTATATCAGGCTAGGATAAGCGAGGCTTTGCGAGGGTAGGGTAGGCTATGTTATACATGATATGCAACCCTAGGATACGATCTAATAGTCTAGTCTAGGCTAGGAAATTTTATGATATACTATACTATACTAACTAGGCTAGGGCAAAGCAGCCTATGATATACTATACTAGGCTATGCTAGTCTGGGCTAGAATATGCAAACTAGTCTAGGCTAGGATAGAATATATTAAGCTAGGCTCCAGTGACCTAGGCTAAGCTGGGCTATACTAGACTAGGGTAAGATAATCTAGGCTAAGTTTTAATATACAATTGTAGGCTCAGGTAAGATAGGCTAGGTTTATACTCTGCTAGGCAGGCTAGGCTAGGCTAGGCTAGGCTAGGCTATGATACACTGTGATAGGCTCATGCATACTAGACTAATATAAATTATTCTAATATATATTATGCTAGGCTATATATGCATGTCTATACTAGGCTAGGGTATAATAGGCTACGCAAGGGAATTATTTTGTTTTGGGCAATAACATTATAACTATTCGGCCGTTTCTAATCATATTTCAACCCATTATCTTGTTTTACATTCTCTCTCGAATGTAATAATTGTAAAGGTGCTCATAAGATTAGCGCGGAAATCAGTTTGGGGGAGGCAATAACATTATAACTATTCGGCCGATTCTTAAGAAATTTAAACTCATTATGTTGTTTTACATTCTCTCTTGAATGAAATAATTGCTAAGGTCCTTCTAAGGTTAGACGGGAATTAGGTTTTGGGGCAATAACATCATGACTATTCCGCTGGTTCTAAGGAAATTTGAAACCCTTATATTGTTTTTCATTCCCTTTTAAATAATATAATTGCCACGGTCACCCAAGGTTAGCCTAGGAAATTATATTTTGGGGGCAATAAGATCATAACTATTCAACCGATTCTAATGAAATTTGAAACTTTTAGGTTGTTTTACATTCTCTTTCGAATGATAGAATTGCCAAGCTCCTCCCAAGGTTACTCCGAGAATTATTTGAAGTTTCCAAAGGCGTACAGGCATAAATCAGAATAAGTGAGAGCAAGCGACTTTGGGATCAGCAGACCTTGTTCCTTCTAATATTTCTCATTATAGCCTGATAATTTAAATAATAATTTAAAATTCTTTTTCTAGTGGCCTCTATTGACACATAAGGGAGTGATGCCGTTTTCGAAATAGAAATGAACTTCTCTGCTACTAATTTGATAATTTGTTTAATTCGGGGGTCTTTCCTTTTGCAGTTCTTTTCCTTTTCTAGCTCAAACATAACAAATTTTATAACATCTTTATAAGTTGGCAACACTCGTTCACTAATGGCGCAGGGTTCGCTAAACAAAGGCTGTCAATTTCATGACGCGTTCTAGGTTTAAATGCCATATTTAAATAGCGTTTTAATTTTTTTTCTTACATATTATTCAGCTTTGAAATATAATGAAACGTGTATAAATATTTATTGTACACTATAAATAACTGTTCTTAAATACAAATAGAAGAATGTATTCAAAGTAATAGCCACTAGACAGAGCCATACACACACACACACACACACACACACACGTGCACTCTCAACGAAATCCTCAGCGCTACTGAAACATAATTGTCACGTATGCCGCTATATTATGTTATTGAAGAATCTCTAAATATCAATCGATTACTTTCAAATTCCGTTTACTTGTTCGTTAAAATACAATAATTATTTGTTTGCAGGTATCAATTTAAAAATCGAATTTAATTTTCAGATATAATCCACGAAATTTAAAATTTAGTTGGAAAGCGAATTCTTTTAGATTTTCAATGGCGTTGAGGAAACTTTAAAAATTATTATATAAAAAAATCGTTTTAGGAGATTTAATTTGACAGAGAGCCCTCGAAATAAATTTCAGAAAAAATGTTTTTCGCTCCACCCTAGTGGGCATGGCATGTATCTTGGAAATATTGGAAATTTATTCAATCTCTTAGTTTAGATCATGGAATTTATCTAGGGATTATGATTTCGAGTGAATAGGGAGAGCCTCACGCACTTCTAGATGTTTGTTTGACTGTGATCAGGGAGCAACTTATGGGCCAAGGGCTTTCTTTTGTTTTACAGAGGGACGATGGCAAATGTGAGCATATGATCACTTATCTTGGCTACAATTATCCCAAGGGTGTTGAAAATCTGGTACTATGATATATAATCGTCACTTGATAGGAAAGTAGGATAAAAGTCGGTAAAATGCATAATTAGAGTTAAAAAAGAGAAATTGTGGCAATAATTAATGAAACCGAGTTAGGCTTTAGAAGGATGTACTATGTCCATATTTAATTCGCCTGACTGTCGTCGTATCGTAAGTGTATACCTTAGCAGCTGTGAAAGCAATTACACTTACGTGTCAGGCAGCCCAGAGATGACCGGCTGTACCAAGCTAATAAGGTGGGACAGTGAGTCCTCCTTGGGTTCGGGAAGTTTTAAGCGATTAAATCTATGGGAGTGCGTATTCGTTGTCCGGTGGAAGTTCTTTAAATGCCAAATTTCATATAAAGTTATAAAAGATTAAAAGCCAAAATAAAGGTTTAATAACAAAAACAAGATAAATATGGAAATATGTACATAGGGATAAATTGAGAATTAATTTCGAGCTCAAAAGGGAATAATGACTCAATGACTAAAGCGACTCGGTCAGAAAGGAAAATAATGACAATAGGGGATAATCTTCGGGACTGAGTAAGAACATAAGAACATAAGAAAAGAAGGAGTAGAAAAGGTGGAAATGCTTTTACCTTGTAGACTTGACTCTTGGTGAAGGGGAAAGGAGGGGTGGGTTAAACCAATCATCGGATTCTTCGGGGTGAGGTAATAATGCGTCATGGGCAAAATAATCTTTAAAACGGCGTGGTAGGATTACCTCGGCCACAAGTGAGGTAATCTTGAATACTGCGCGAATTACTCTTACAAGGTGAGTCGAGATATTCTTGAACTCGGAGCGAAGTGCTCTTGGATGCAGGAATAAGTAAGCTCGAATGAGGGGTGAAGTAAGCTAGAAAACGGCCTGAGACGAGTGGGTCGCACAATTCTCCGAAGAAATGCCGCTTCACGAATTTGCCTATTTACTATGAACAAAATTCATGGCAATTAGTCTAGCCGACGAAACTTTCTAACTCTGAAGTTCGACTTGAGACGAGGGGATGTATCTTCAGGGAAAACGGACGGTACTCTCTTTTGAGTAACGGGAGATATCTGAATAAACACTGTTTGGCTTGCTCGCTAGGAGGCCGTTAGGACATGGTACCCCCACAAGAATGTTGTGGCGCCATTCTTCGTCTACCAGACGAGATAAGGCCTTGGGAAGACGTTCATTCAGGCGGCGATCCTCGCCTCAAGGCATGGGTGATTAGCAGGATTCTCGTGTCTGCGGAGGATAAATATGTCTGGGGGCATGGGGTTTTCGGTGAAGGCGTCTCAGCGGGGGATCTTGGAGAGTGCTGGATGTTCCCACGCGAGAATTTCTTTGCTGCCTCGGTTTTTCAAACCTTCTCAAGGCCACGTGGCCTCTACCCGACGGCAGGGGGGTGGGGTTAACGTGGACTTTCAAGCTCGTCCTCACATACGAACCTTATTGTCGGATTTGAGAGATTACAATCAGAAAGTTTAATTGTGAGAGTCTCATTAAAACGAGGAATAAATAACCTTCATGACAGACTACATACGCTTACAACACTTAGGGTTAATGATTGAATAAATATTTTAACCTAGAGAGTTGAATGATATGAATAAATGACCAAACTCTATTTAAGATAACTTTATGCGAGTTTCGTACATAAGATAAATACCTCCACCTATACTGTGTCTGATAATGTGCAAAGAGCTTTAAGCATGATTATCACGTGTCAGTGTCGTTGAATGGCCCTAATATATACGTCACATCTACCCAATAGGCGTGCTCCCTCAAGGTCAACGCGTGACCTTGATTCTACTCTGTTCACGACAGAAATGGGGAATAGAAGTAAAGGGGTAGGGGAGACGAGTGCGAAGGATTTTAATTTCCAAAGATTGAGTGCAGTTGGCGCATATTAAAATAATTAAGGCTCGGGCTATGAGGGTTATGAAAAAGTAGTTACAGAAGTAAACATTAATTTTTTGTACTTTGCAGAGTTAACTGATTTAATTGTTTTAGGTATTAATATTTATTGTCTAACTTTCATTAATCGACTTTACCTCCATTATTGATTTATTGATTTAGTTTTGTTTATCTATTTTTTGGGGGTGTGACCTTTTCCCCGATTTTGTTACAATGTCTTCCATCGAGGAACTTAAGGATCAGGCCATTGAATTTGTCCATAGTGGCAATTAAATTGCTCAATATGTATTGCAGCAACAGGCATTCGAACGTGAGGAGTGCGAGAGGGAGTGCCAGGTTAAAAAAGAGGAGGAAGAACGGAAGCTTCAGCTAGGGCAAATCCAAGTAGAAGCAGAGAAGGCCCAAGCTAAGATCCAAGCCGAGAAGGAGGTTGAATTGGCTCGCATTTCCGCACCTCAGCAACCTACTTCTTTTCAATTCACTGACCCGGTGAGTCGTACGAATCCTCCCCTGTAACAGGATGGCGAGGCCATTAGTTCTTATCTCAACCGCTTCGAGAGGGTTGCAGAATTACTTGAAGTTAACCCCGAGAGTTACGCCGTGAGGTTAGGTAGCATACTCACCGGTAAGGCTGCTGAGCTTTATACGCCCATGGCCATGAAAGTTATCAGGGACTCCGGCTTCAGTAACACATTTAATGGGTTCAAGAAATTAATGATCTTGGACCAATTTCTTTCTTCCCTCCCTTCTGACCTGCGCGCCTTCATCAAGGAACGACGACCCTCTACTCTCTCGGAAGCAATCTAGCTGGCGGATAGTTTGACTTCTGCTCACTCCAGTCTTTCTAGAACTTCTAGCTCTTATCCGAAGAGGTTCGTGCGTCCGTCCAACCCGTCTTCGAAGGAGAAGACAATTTCGTCCACCGCTAAGATCACATCACAGAATACCTCCTCCACCAAGACGTGTCATGGCTGCGGTGAGGTTGGCCACATTCATCCGCAGTGCCCAAGGAACCGTCGTTTCTTTAAGGATGGTTCGTCTTCGTCGAAACATTTTAAGGTGTGATTCTGTCTTTCTGACCGAAGTGTGCGTCATTTCCAGGCTTCTGGTACTATTAACGGGTCCTGGATTTCCATCATTATCAGGGATACTAGTTGCTCTTGCGTAGTCGTCTTTGAGTATGTCTTGCCAGACACTGATGTCACCGCCTGCAAGAAAGTCTTCGTAGCCGACGACTTGAATCGAGTTGACCCATTCCCTCTCGTCTCCTGCTACATTCGTTGCCCTTACTTCGAAAGATGGGTAGACGTCATTATAGAATCAATTAAATTCGCTAGTGTGCTGGTTGGAAACATTCCGGGAGTTAGGCACCTTGATGCTTCTAAATCTTTACCTCCCCAGCTACACCTCAATCATCTGCAATCCTTACTCCACCGAGAACTTCTTCCATTATCACCGGAACTCCCTCAACCCCTAAACTCAACCATGTTCGTGCTGTCCAGACCAGGGCAGGGAAAATAAAACGAATTCACCCCTTAGCTCTGCCTGCTATCCAGCCCCTTTCTGTGACGCCTGACCCTTTTTGTCGCCTGCAAACTTCCTGTGGAACCCTGTCTGCTGTTCATGATTAAGCCGCCCCAGAAAAGATCGAGCGAGTTAGAAAGGTGGCTATTTGCCAGTTTCTCAAAGTTGACGGCCTCCTTTATCGGAAATGCTTAATGTCTGCCCATTCCCATAAGGTAGGCAAGTCGATCTTAGTTGCTTCCCGTGAGTGTCGCCCGGTGATCCTTTCAGTTGCTCTTTAGAGCCCGTTGGTTGACCATTTTTCACACAGGAAGAACGAATTGAAGGTCACAGATCAATTCTATTGGCTTGGAATGGGGTCTGACATTCATGCTTTCTGCCGTTCCTGTGATAAGGGCCAACGCTTCTCGACCAAAGAACATGTGTGCCCGGTGCCTCTTCAGACAATGCCCATCATGATGGGGGCTTTTTGCCCGAATCGCCATTGATTTGCTGGGACCTCTTTCTCCCCCATCTTTTGACGGTCATAGGTTCATCCTTCCCCTAACTGATTTTGCCACAGGGTTTCTAGAGGCTGTGCCCTTGAAGGATATTGATTCTGTGTCCGTCGCCGAAGCAATACTTACCATCTTTTCTCGAGTGGGAATTTCTCGGGAAATTCCATCCGAACGTGGGACTCAATTTATATCCAACCTTATGAATGAACATCACAAGATGCTGGGTGTCAAACCTATCTTCACCACGGCAACGGGTGGTGGTAAATGGACAGTCTTCTGAGTGGGTGCCCGTTACTAGCCGGGTGCCTTAAGGTTCTGTCCTGGGACCACTACTATTCATCATCTACGTTAACGACATGGACGGTGACATGGTTGCCAAGATTTCCAAATTTGCCGACGATACCAAGCTTGGTATGAACGTTGCAAAGGATGGAAATACTGCCCGCCTGCAGGAAGATCTTGGGAAGACTGGAGAGTGGTCGGACACGTGGCAAATGCCTTTTAACGTGGGGAAATGCAAAGTGATGCATATCGGCCACAGAAACCCCCAATCTCATTATATCCTTAAGGGCACTGCTATGGAATCCACCGACACTGAGAAGGACTTGGGTGTTACTATCACTAGTGACCTCAAGTTCTCGAAACAGTGCATTGAGGGGGAGAAAAAGGCCCAAAGGATGCTAGGCTTTATCAAGCGCCAGTTTGGTTATCGGAACCAGGAGATTGTACTGTGCCTGTACAACTCACTTGTCCGACCGCACCTGGAGTATGCCGTACAATTTTGGAGTCCTTTATTGTGAAAGGACATCGCGAGATTGGAACGCGTACAAGCCAGAGCAACCAAGCTGATTCCCTCTATCCGACATAAAAGTTGTGAGGATAGACTAAGGGAATTAGATCTGTTCTCGCTGGAAACCCGTAGACAGCGTGGTCAGCTCATCGAAGTTTTCAAAATATTTCGAGGGTTCGACAATGTTGACTACCGGGATATTTTCACACTGAGTGAGAACAGAACGCGTAATCACGGCTTCAAACTTGAACTGAAGCGTTACAACCGCAATCTGTGTGGAAATTTTTTCACTTACAGTATCTGCGGTATGTGGAACGCACTTCCAGTGGAAGTCGTCAACAGTGAATCTGTTGACCAGTTCAAGTCAAGACTAGACAAAGTCTTGAAAAGTATCCGTTTAGGGACGCAAAACAATTGAGCAGCCTTGTGCCCACTCGATTGCTAGTCAAAAGGTACCCTCTTTGAATGGAACATAGGGTACCTTCTTTCCTTGTTGTTACTCCTTGTTGTTGTTACACCTTTCTACCCTAGTGAAAGCGGAAGGATCGAAAGACTTCATATCCATTCAAAGGCTATTCTCCATAATTTGTATCCGGAGAAGCCTCGAGAGTGGCACAGGTACCTCATTTCAACCCTATTTGCCCTCAAGGCACTTCTGAGTGACCGAACTGGGTTTTCAGACTTTGAGTTGTTATATGGCCGCTCAGTCCGTGGCCCACTATCCGTTCTCCGAGATCTGTGGGAAGATCGAACCCTCCAGGACGACGACCGGACCAGCTTTCAGTACGTCATCGAGCTGCAGGGAAAGTTGGCAGAATGTTCTAAAATTGTTGCCCAACATGCCGAAGTCAGCAGCTCCCGGTACAAGACTTATTTTGACCTTAAGTCCCAGGACCGGCAATTCAAACAGGGCGATGAAGTTCTGGTGCTCCTGCCCAGTGATACCAGTAAACTTCTCCTAACCTGGAATGGCCCGTATAAGGTACTTGAGAGGCTGGGTAAGGTAGATTATCTCATCAAGGTTCCTCGTGGACCCCGTATCTATCATGCTAGCCTTTTGAAAAATACTATCGCAGGATCCAGGTGCAGCGAGTGGAAGTTCTAGACGAAACTTTCACCCTAGAGGAGCTTATGGCTCCTGGGAGGGAAGGACTAAGCATCGTCGAGGATGGAGACTCGGACAACTTCCTTCTACCTTTGACACCCGATGCTAGTAGGATTCTCTTTCGTCTCAACACCCCGAGTTTGGAACACTGCAAGCGCATCAGCTATCCCAACTCCAGGAACTCATGGGTGGATACCGGGTTGTTCTCTCTAATGAACCCGGTTGTACCTCTACCTTCTCTCTGACATTAATTTGTCGACCACCAATCGTATAGAGACACAAAGGTATCCTGTCCCAATTAACCTAGGGCCTACCTTTGAGAAAGAGGTTGAGACCCTCTTCCAGCAAGGGATCATCCAGCGCTCATCCTCCTCTCACTGTTCTCCTGTTGTCATGGTGAGAAATCCGATGGTTCCTTTAGGACGGCCATCGACTGTCGTCAGCTTAATTCTGTTACCCTGTTCCACGCCGAACCTACCTGCAGTATGGAAGAAGATCTATATAAGTTTTCTGGTGCGAAATTGATCTGTGTAAGGCTTAGAATCAAGTGTCTCTGTTTGAAAACGCCCGAACTTTAAATGCTTTTTCTACCCATCTAGGTCTCATGGAGTTCTGTCGAATGCCCTTCAGATTGGGGACAGCTTTTTCGACCTAGCTCCGACTGATGAGGCCTGTGCTGGCTGGTCTCTCGAACGTAAGTTTTTACTTCCACAATATCTTCGTATATTCTACGTTCTGGGTCGAACACGTCGAAGACCTCACTCGCGTGTTCGAACGTCTGAAGGAAAACGGTATAACCGTCAAACCCTCCAAATGTCGGTTTGCGGCAAGCTCCATCCAGTACCTGGGTTTCGTACTTGGTGGAGAATCCCTTACACCCCAGCATGATAAGATCGAAACTATAAATAACATACCTCCTCCCCCCAATAAGAAATTATTAAGGGCATTCATGGGTTTAGTCTTTTCTAAAAATCGTTTATCCTTAGAGCTTCAGACTTTACCGGCCCACTGTCAGCCCTTCTAAAGAAGTCCAGCCCGAAACCTGTTCCTTGGAGTGAATATCTCTTGGAATGCTTCGGCCATCTGAAGGCTTCCATCTCTTCAGAACCGGTTTTAAGGTTCCTGAATTCCCAGGTGACCTTCGTCCTGAGGACCGATGCCTCTCTGCATGGACTGGAGGCGGTACTTCTACAGTACCAAGAAGAATGTCCTCATCCTGTTGCCTATGCTTGCAGAAAGCCCCCAGAGCGGAAAAAGAGGTATTCGACCATCGAGAGACTGTGTCTAGCCATATTATGTGCCATTACCACGTTTGACTTCTATCTTCGGGGTAAGGAGTTTGTTTTGGAGGTCGACCACAAGCCTCTTCTCTATCTGTCAACATTCAAGGGCAAGATTATAGACCCACCTGTTGGGCTCTAGCCCAACAGGCCTATAAGTTTAGGGTTGTACACATCGCTGGAAAGGATAACCTAGTGGCTAAACTTTTAAGTAGGTCGCCTATATAATTATTGTATATATTTTCCCTTGTATACACCTTACCCTTCCTTTTTTGTTTTTTTTATATACTTCCCAGTAGATTCTTGTCCCTGGGGTGGTGTAAAGTGTAGGCCCTCGTATTCCGCTGCCTTCCCTTTCTCATCATAGTTTACGGTGTTTATCGGAGTTCGACCTGCTTCGAGGCTACCATTTTTGGCCTAAACTTCTGTAACTTACCAGCCTAATTTGCGTAGGGTAAGCGATTCATTCCTCCCCCTCGTGCCCCACTTCCATTTTCCACCTTCGGACTGAAGGATATAAATGGGGCCGTGAGGCCTTTTAATTTATTCTGTTACGAGGATTCTGCCTTGATTGCTCCGCTGAATCGTTTTCCGTCACTTACCTTTGACGTTGTTCATTTTTGGAGACCAGTACTGGATTTCTTTGTGCAGCGAGGATTGTTTGCCATTGATTCCTGCCAGCGTTGTCGCTGCCCCTCTGTCGCGTGCATCAAATTGTGCTCTTCCAGTAACGTTAGCAAGTGTTCTCCTTTGGGAAACCGTTCACACTGGGCACGTTAAAGCTCTTCCCTAGTCTCCTCTCCATCTCCTCTATGGGTAATTCTGTCATCTCAAATTCCTTCTCTCAAATCGTGGGGCCTTCGAGTCATCGTTCCCCGTGGTTTCAACGCCTTTTGCCCCGATATCGCCGTTTGTGGGCTTCTCCTCGCCGAAGACCGTCATCGCATTTACCCTGGTGGACTTGAGACGAATTCACTCATCGTCGCCCTGCCTCTTTCGCCTGGGTTTCTGACGTGGGTATTTCTTTCTTCTTACGTCCCTTTTAAATTAATTAAGTTTTATTCATGTAACTTTTGGCCTTCGGGTAAGGAACGTAAGACAGGGAGGTGATTCTGGAAACACCTGTCACTAGAGTATCGTAGCCTATTTAATCTTCAACGGCGCGTGTCGTTTCGGCTTTAAGCAAATTACTCATAGAACTCAATTTTACATGCGTGAATATCTATCTTATTAGAACGACTTGTGGTCTTTAGATGGTGATAAGCATTTGTGACTTTTCTTATTATTTGATGTACCCCCGTATAATTCGTTAGCAGTCAATTTATTTCTTATTGATTTTGATGTAAATAATACTGTTAATACTTTTGTGTGCATTCATTTAACCCCTAGTGGATACCTCGTAATTTAGCACCGTCCTGATAAATTCTGGTGAATTTCTGGTAGGCCTTTAAATCTCTGGTCTTCTATAAATTTCTTGTGTGTCGTATTTGGGCCGTGTGAACCGTGTTCCGCGATTGCCTTCTCAGTATAAAAGAACTGAACGTATCAGAGCTACTCAGAGCGGGCTCTACGGAGTAAGGGGAGCGTCGAGAGACGATACGAGCCTCTGTGTAAACAAACACGGGGATGCTTTGCCAGATAGCCACAGATGATGCGTCTTAGCCTGGCCTGGGACGAGGCTTCAAGTAATGAAACGGGGAAACGGATAGTTATTCAAGGGGCTTTAACCACGGGGAGTTTAACCTCTAGTAGTAATACTAACTAGAGGGAGTATTCGTGCCAAACGAAATGTACTGAAATCAAGGATGGGCCAGATCATTCGGTATAATTCTAGCCTTCGGCTCGTCGAGAAAAAGGAGCGCGATCGAGAATGAGGAAATTCGTTGTAAGTGGCAGGCCTATAGTATCGAGGTCCTGTTGGGATCAATAATATATAGGGACCAGCCAGATCCGTTACTGCCTCCGCAAGAGGGGTGGGGGAAGGGCGTGAAGAAATCTATCCTTGAACCAAAACTGAGTTTGGGAAATGGGAAAGTACTCCCGCGGGGGTTTCTTTATAAGACCCTGGGAGACGACAGAAGTGCACGTCCGAGATTTCAATCTCTCGCTTATCGCGGAAAGCAGTTCGATATTCTGACTGTTCTCACGGTGCCACATGGCCTGGGAGAGCGGGCTCTATTCTCGAGACTCCTCCATTAGGGCGGGTCATACTTTGGAGCAACCATATATTTTCATTACATCCTTTAATGAGGGTGCTTAAATGATAGATTTTCCAGTGTAGATTTTGAAAAAGAACTTTATTTAATTGTACAATTGTTCCTACCTACATCAATTTCCATTTAAATAAAAGTAAACTTTCCCTTTTGTCACGAGCTTATGTAACCTATTTTTATTTAAACCAAGTACACACAAACACAAAGTAACCTCAAATTTAAATGCATATTGAGTGAGAAAAGCTCTACATATAGCTGCATGGGTCACTTTGGGTCAAATTCAAAAGTTAAACTTTACCAGAGCACACAAATCTCGCTTTGACTCATTTCTGGACATCAGGCGTCTACTTGTCTCTTGTTTATTGATTCCTCCATCTCTTTTTTCATGTGAGAGATACTTAGAAGAAGCCTCAGTCACCATTCTTACAACCCTCTCAATGCTCTGTGTGTGACGTGTGATAAGGTCATTCATGTACTTTCATAGGAGAGTCAATGAAGTTTTTCAATTCAGACGTACTTAAAGAGCAAGTGAGAGGTGTCTATAAGACATCCTCTGACCAATTGATCAGATCTCGAATCTGTGTCCCCTTCTCTCCTGTTGATCTGGACTCTTTTCACCCTTTCAGTTCTCTCCGCCTGATCCTCAGAGCAGAAAAGGGTCTGGAAGATGGCTTCACTGTATGCATACTAAGCTGATCTCTTAAAAGTTGGCAAAACAATATCCAACAACGCCTTCTTCTGAGACTTAACTCAGTGAAGTTGATAAAGAATGTGCTTCGGTCCCTCGGTCCAAGAGTGCTTAACCTTAACGTTAAACCAGCATGGGTAATATACATCAATGATGAACGCGACAATCAGTCGTAGATTCTTAAATCCTTTTCATTTGATCTTATGCTTTGACACACACAGCCGAAGAAGTCTGTTAGCTGTAGTCAGCCAGCGACTGTGGTCTATTGGTCCTATTTCCAATAAAGAAAGCCCTTTAGAAAGCATTCGATCTCTGATTGCCGAAACAATTCTATAGCCGTAGTGTTGATCAGTGGAAAGATCTTGCACCACTTCCTGAAGTATCTTGGTAAGAGGAGAACCTAAAGATATTTGAGTGAAATTTGGGTTGATATCCAAGTCTGTAACAGAGTCAAGGAGCTTTCCTCTTGGTCTAGAATATCTATTGTCAGATAGAAAAGGGACATCCAGGTTGATAATTAGATGCCGGAGAGGGAGTTCTCCAGTTTGCAGGTTACAGACCAACCAAACAAGCTTTCTGCCCAAATAAAACTCCATTTTTCGCATTACTCCAGCATTCACACCTGTGTTTACATTCGTGGAGTTTCCTTTAATGGCCATTAAGCTTTTAGCCAAACCCCTTTCCCTCAGCCATCCAAACATAGCCTTAGCGATCTTCTATGCATGCGATTCTTCTTTTGTAGCCTTTTCTGGGACAAATTGGAAGAAGTAATTGGTCCCAGGCTCACTAATGACAATGTAACGCTCCTCTTTTGTTTTTCTGGAAAAAACTTTTACTTCCCTCTGACTCCATCATAAAATTTTTCACATCAATTCTTCCATCAAAGAGAACACAAGAAATTCCCCCCATCCTTCCTTAAGTTTTCTTCAAACGCATGTTCAATAACTGTCATTAGCTTTTCCTGTGCTCTCTTAAATTTATTCTTATTAATTACTTTACTTGTATTTTCCTCAATAATGAATCCAGCATATATTAAAGCAGCTGTTGCTATAGCTGCAGTTAGTCTCAATCCGACACCATTCCTTATACTAGCAAGAGCAATATTTTGAATTTCATCATAATTCTTTCTATTTCTAGTGGAAGATTCCGGCTCTTAGACAGCTTCAAATATTACTTCATCGCCACCAGAATTTTCTTCCTCCAGCTCTTAACCTTCTGCCAAAAATGCTCGATTCCTTTTCTTGCTACTTCTCGTGCTAAAGCAGCGCTTTCCTCCTTACTTCTTCTAAATATTTCTGCAATCCTTTCTTTTTCTTTCCTTTCTGAAACTCTTAATTGTCTATTATGCTCTGGAATATCAGAACCTCTAATTTGAAAGGTACTTTACTTCCAACCTTCTCCTTTTGTCCTTTAATAAAGGCCAGTTCCCTAATAGGTATTCTTTCTCTTTAATACAACAGCAGTTAATGTGGGCTTCAGTCTAACAACCATTACAACCTACTTCCCCACAACTGGAAATTTGACATTTGCATATCAATATATCAAATAACTTATCTAGTTTTGCAATGAACCTCTCTTTTACTTCAATTTTTCCTTCTTAAGGGAAACCTTTAGTGCCTCCTTCCACACCTCTTTAAGCTTTGATATTATTGTGACCTTTTGATTTACCACAGGTGGTTTGTAGAGAGTATTAGTTTTGGTCCACTGATTAATCAAGCCTTGATACATATCTTTTAACAGCTGGTCTACTTCATAATTTCTCCGGTCATCTTTACTTTGCTCCCTCAGGTAGATGCCGTACCTCAAAATATCTCATATTGTTGGTAACTCAGACATCCTCAGCTCTTGCCCAGTCCCAACAAAATTAGTCAGTGAGAGCTTGATTTGGACCTTGTCTTGCTTTTAGCCATTGTTACACTAATCGCAGGTATATCTGCAAATAAAAAGATGGCACTTAGATTAAGAAATAATCTCTAGCAAATAATTATATGTTATTCTACCAGTTACAACAGTTACCAGAACTGGCAACACTACTGGAATATTGCCTTGCACTGAGCAATGACTAATGGCTACATGCAATTTTGAAGTTAGACCAAAGTAAATTAAGGAGTATTTTTAACAGGTTTCCTTCTTCTCGTGTCTCTAATACATTTTCACATTTTTTAGACAAATTTCTTTCATACTACATAAATGTTTTAATGATAGAAAACGGTAAATTTGATCTTTTATGGGTAACTAAAATAATAGTAAAATATAGTAAATGACCCAGAACTAACCATATTTCAACTTCAAATTGATGTAGGTTATATCAATTAGAATTTAACTTTTCTTCCAAAAGTATGTTCTTTTCACCACTATTCATCATTTTAATAACCCTCATTACCAGTTTTATAAAATTCTAAAGTATGACCCTCCCTACTTCTCCGTTCCCAAGATGTTAGTTTAAAAAAAAGCGACATCTAAAAAACGCTGCATGGGTCTTAAAAGTATCAAATTTCCCCAACATCCTCCTGGGGAAAAGAGGTAATTGGGGGATACCTGACCTTTAACGGGCCACGCATTGGTGGTTCGGACATATTTACGTACAAAAAGTATCAAGGAACACAAGGAATAAATCAACTCAACAAGAACACAAGGGCTACAAGAACTAAAATTAGTTCAAATGGGATTCGATCACCTAAGGGCAATAACGACCTAGAGCTAAAAAAAAAAATAAATAAATAACACACACAAAAGATTAAAAAAAGCACAATACAAAAAGATACCAAAAAGAAATCTAAAATACAGGAAATTAATTTATCCGAACGATACAAGGGTTTACCGGATCATTCTTGATTTGTGAACAGAGAGACTTATTGTCCGAATATATACAGTTTAAACAAGATGAACAAACTTAACCATAAACATAAAAGTTACAAGCATAAAATTTATCCTAGATTAGTTTGGGTATGCTTTAATAGGTTCCAACTCAAGCTATCCACAATACATTTTTCGGATCCTTTTATATAATTGATCTTAAATTGATACTCCCGGAGGTATAAATTCCAGCCAATAAGGCAACCATTGTTACTTTTTACATTTCGCAAATATGCGATGGGCTTGTGATCCGTCTCTACAAGGAATCTTTTACCTAATAAATACATTCTAAACTTTTTTATGGCCTATATAATGACCAAAGACTCCTTTTCAATGACGGCATAATTTTTTTCGCGCGTATGAAGCTTACGGCTAGCGTAGGCGTTGAGGTGACTATCGCCATCATCGCTATACTGTAGTAAAACGTTAACTAACCCTTCATTGCTGGCATCGGTTCTGATACCAAAATTCTTTTTCGCGTTAGGGAGCCGGAGGATAGGGGCGGAAGTTAAATTTTCTTCAGCTGTTTTCAAGTATGAGAGAGCTAATGGAGAGCAGACAAGGTGTTCCGGTGACTTCTTTTTCAGCAAGTCACACAAATGGGCCGAGAGAGAAGTGAAATGAGAGACGAAGCGGCGGGAAAAAAAAGCAGATCCTATGAAAGATCTCAGTTGCTTCTTATTGAACGGTCGGGGAATTTCCACAATGGCGCGGATTTTGTCCTCGTGGAAAGACAAACGGTTGTTCCTAATGTGAAAGCCAAGGTAGTCGATCGTACTATAAGCAAAATGGCACTTGCTCGAGCTGATTGTGAGTTCGTGTAGGGCCTCTAGTGCCATCACGTGATGGCCCCACTCGCGAGTTGAACGTAAACGTTATTGAAATAAAAAGTCACGTTTGCCAACACGTCTAATATTCTTCGCATCATGCGGTTATAATTAATACAGGCCGTCCCTAAGCCGAATGGTCAGACCACGGAACTGCATTAAGCCTTTGTCTGTGGAGAAAGTCGTGTATCTCCATATACCTTCTTCAAGGGCAATTTAATAATAAGCCCTACATAGGTCCAATTCGGTAATGTAATTGGCCTCTTCAAAGAGATGGAGGTTTTGGTCGATCAAGGGGATAGGCTCAGCATCGAAAAGGTCACCGAATTAAGTTTCCGAAAATCGACGCGCAGCCTATATGACCTGTCTTACCTCTTTACCAAAACATTGGGAGAGCAGTAATTAGATGAAGACGGAAGGGGGGGGGGTCTATAATCTTTCAATTTAATAATTTAGTAACATCTGCGTTAAAGACATCTCTTAAATGGATGGGAAGGGGGTACAGCTTAGAACGAATAGGCTAAGTTTAGTTAAAATAATATCATGCTCAAACTGACGGCTACAACCGGGCATCTCAGGAAATCACGTCTCCAAAACTACTCAATAACTACTGCAGCTGACCTTCCTACTCAAGGAGGCAGCTGGGCGTTTAACGTCTAAGTCAGATGACTGGGCTTTGATCGCGCTGGGCACGGTGAGTAAGGGGTAGTCCTTGTCTTGTTCAATGCAGGCCACTTGCACCATATTTAGCGGGTCCGGGGGTAGTCTGCTTCTATGGCCGACTCCTCATCGTTGGCCACGATCCTATTGATGAACGCTCGACGGTGGTACCCCTTTACGAGATATAGTTTGTCCCCAGGCAGAGTTCGAATGATGGAGTCGACGGGGCCGCCAATTCCGATGACAGGGAAGGAGCTCTTCCCTTGATTTAGGAGTTTATTTATCAAATTACGCTTTGTATTTATCTATGTTCACGTCCGCGTTCTGAAAAGCGATTTTACCACACGTTCATAGCCTCTGCCAAAGTTCTAGGAGGTATGCGTAGGAAGATTGGATTTCCCAGTCCATTTCTTGGTTAGAAAACAATTCTTTTAAAATGCTCAGCGGACTTCGGATGTTCCCACCATACAACAATTCAAAAGGGGCAAATCCAAATGCGGGCTTCCCGGTATGCGAACAAAGCTACAGGCAAATATCTATGCCACTCTTGGGGAGGTTTGCGCACAACTTCTTCATGGTGGTTTTCAGTGAAGCGTTGAATCTTTCACACATTCCATTTGCGATAGGGTGATAATGGGATGTAAAAATGGGTTTTACCATTAGGAGCTTGCCAACGTACTCCATTAATTCCGAGGTAAATTGACGACCTCGATCGGATAATACCTCCTTTGGTACTCTGACTCGGGAGAGGATAGAAATGAGCGTATCGGCGCAGGTGATACTGTCTATCTTCTTCAAAGGAACTGCTTAAGGAAAGGGCGGGGGGAAATCGATGAGGATAAGATCAAACCTGTGCCCTTCAATGACTGGACAGGGGTAAATGTGGCCAATCAGGTCAATTGCCACACGAGAGAAGGGTTCTAATATAAGGGGTTCCTTCTACAACGGAGCGGGTCTGACTCTTCCTTTTCTGGATGTCTTTTGACAGATATGACACGAACGGCCATAATTAAGGATGTCATCTGCCGCACTGTGTCAAAAAAATACTTACAAATTCTCTGAGCCATTTTGGTATGGCTAAAATAGCCAGAGAAAAGACTATCGTGAGCTGTCTTTAATATGAGGGGGACCTGCGAACGAGGGATGCATAATGCATTGGCCTCGGAACTATTGCTTTCCGAGCAGGCGTTGTACAGGAGGTCCTTATTCTCGACGTAGGAAACCAGTTTATTTCAGTGGGTAGACTTCTGAATCTTATTATGAGCTTTGGTACAGAGAGGGTGGGGGAATGGCAGTATCTTTGCTCTTTAGCAAATTATTATTCAGAATACCGCTAAACTCGGAGTCGCAGGGGAATTTCAAGGGGAGCGGGTGCCTCTGCTTCCCTTTTCACCTGGAAACGCGCGAGGATGGGTTGAACCACAGGGGTAGAAGTAACTCGTGCGCACTGTCTGACCAGAACAGCGTAGAACTTTATTATGGCTGCTACTACTTCAGCTCAGCACGTATAATACGGGCATTGAATAAAGTATTTCACAATAGGCAATCGATTTGCACGCCCAACGTAGTCATGTACAACTGAAAACTTATCGTGGTTCGGTGCGATCGGGAGGAGTAGCTCGTCCGACACCATAATGCATGTACAGCCTGTATCCCGAACCTGAGTGGAGACCCGGAAGCCGTTTACTGATCCAGTCTCAAACGTCAAGCTTTCTGTTTAGCTCTTCTCGAACAAGAAGTTCACATGATGGCCAGAGGGAAGAGTAGCAGA